>VUQK01018812.1:0-17405 GCA_015106715.1 Bujurquina vittata | reverse complement strand
GTAAAAAGTAAGATAAAGAAATAAAAATCTACCAGCTATAAAAGTGCAAAGCTAAAAGAACCGTCTCTCACATTAATGCAATAATAAAAAAAAAATTAACACAAGGAAAAACAAACTTTATTTCAACTTAAATTCTAATTCTATCAAACCCTGCTCCCCGCAGACATTTTAGCTGATCTGAACATTGTCACTCTCCAAACACTGAATCACACAGAGTCGGTTCGGGAAAAGAGGCTAAAATTTGTTAAATGATTTACAGGCTGACGTTGTCTTTCTACAGGAGACTCATCTGTCCAAAACATCTGCAGACACACTCTTCTCTCCAGAGTTCCTTCATGTGTACTCAGCCAACTCCAACAAAGAGGCACAGAAAGATAAACTTCAACGTTAGCAACACTACAATAGATCGAGAAGCTAGATTTAGAATTATTTAGATGTAGAGAAGGTAGTTGATCGGGTAAATTGGAAATTTTTGTTAGCAGTTCTACAGAAATTTGGTTCATCCTTCATAAACTGGATCAAAACATCTATACAGCTATCAGATGCTGATGTTAGGACAAATAATCTTATTTCCCGAAGCTTCAGTCTGCAGAGGGGCACCAAGCAAGGCTGCCCACGCTCTCCCTCACTTTTTGCCATCTTTATTGAGCCACTGGCTGCAGCAGTTCAACAAAAAGTAAATATTAAAGGAATTCAAACTGAAAACAGACCAATCCTATAGACTGATGATGTATTACTTTTCATTGAAAACTCACACGTTTCTCTTCTAAAGATGCTCACACTTATAGATAAGTGCTCATCTATATCAGATTACTCCATCTGCTGGGTTAAATCGACAGTTTTGCGTCTGAATTGTAATTTTCACAACACCTCCACCACCACACTACAGTCAGGTAACATTAAATATTTAAATATAATTTTTTCTGCCATTTCCTCAGACTAAATCTTATTCCTCTATTGAAAATGATAGAGGATGATCTCTCACACACTTGTTAGATAGTCCATGGTTGGACCTAGAACAAGCATTTTTTAATTTGAAAAAAGAAAACATGAAACATCTTTAGTCTTTGTCAGTTCAGTTAAATATGTCAGCGCAATCAGCATACATACTGTAGGCATTGTTACATATGTGTCCCAAGACTGAAGAGTCTACAGTAATCCCGGATTATTCAAACATTTCAGCTTCATAACCTGAAATGCATTTCATCTGCACTGTAACTCTTTTTAAAATTGCATTGTTTTCTGTTTCCTTGTACCTCGCCTTGGACTGTTTTGATGCCTGTTATTTGGAGGAAGATGATTGGTTGTGACAAACAGTTATAAGGAGGAAGAGAGGAAAGGTTCCAGCAGTACATCTAACAGACTACAGCTCCAGCTGATATCAGTCCTCCACAGCACACCAGCAAAAAGGTAACACAACTTTTTTGTCTTTTGCCTCATATATTTCATGACGTAACATTCATTTAACAAATTACATTTTTAAATTTTGTAATTGTGCAACCTTATGTGCTACATTCTTTTCTTAATATACATACTGTATTGACATGTTAAAGGAAAAATACAGACTTGTGGCACAGCTGTCCATGATACTACCCCACAGTGACATCAAAGTTGCCAAACACTAATGTAAAATATGTTATTATAAAGGCCACTGTTATATGGATTTTGCTTCTGGTAGCTGTTTTTTTTTTTTTTAATTTTGTATGCACAGCATATTAAAATATTTTTTGGTGTATATCAATTTAAAATATATCACTAAGACACTGTTGCTTTATTTATTTCCCTGCAGACAACATGAGGTTCACTGTCTTGACTGTCATCATCGTCACTGCAGTCCTTATTCATGGGGGCAGCAGCGTGACCAGGAAGCCTTCATCACCTTGTGAGAAGAGCAGCCACAAAAGAAAATATGATGAATTTGTCAAAAGACACATCCTTAGCGAGACGTTTGACAGAAACTCTCAAGATGCTTGGAAAAGGTGAGTTAAAATGAAATAATTATTTACTCATACTGATTCATTTAGCAGTTACACTACAATAGCAACGGATACAACAGAACACGTATTTCTCAGTGCTTCAGGCTGTGGTTCAAAGCAAATAGTACAAAATACCCAGTTCAGGTGAGGTTATTGTTAAATTAGTGAAGTGTTGTTTATAAGTGCAAATTGTGACATTATCATACCAATCATATCCCAGTTTAGCATAATAATACATGTTGTGATATCAATCTAATCCTGCAGGTATTTGATAAACCATGGCCTCTGGTGCAGAACTGTAGTGCAGTCCTTCATCGAGAACAATGTGCAGGACGTCAAAATGATCTGCAGCAACGGCGGTCGACGCTTGATTCAAAACGGTGCCAATGCAGGCAACCTGTGTATCAGCAACGCAAACATGCTGATTTATGATGTCCAAATGAAAAACATCAAGAGCAACAATTGTGATATTGTCACTGTTCGTCGAAACGAGAGGCCTGTGATTGCGGCATGTGATAAGGTTGAAAACAGCTGCCTCCCTGTTCATTTTGAGAAATATACACAACAAACCCGGAGCAATTTCCCCTGCAATTGAGTAGCTTTCTGCAGTCAGACTTATTATTCTGACAAACTTTGCTTGTTGCTACATTGATTATCAAAATTTCATATGCAGCTACTTAAAGCTAAACATGTTACATTTTTAAATTTGCAGTAATGAGCTATGATGGTGAATTACTAAATCAGCAACTTTGGAGGCTGTAACTGCTATAGTGCATGTGGTTTTAGTTTTCCAGGATGTTAATTGTGGTGTCCAATTTGAAAAGGTCTCAATGACTAAGTGCCATAAAAAAGTTATTACTGATATTTCTGCTGCCGAGGATCAAATTGTCTGAAATAAGATTAATGTTCATGTGGTTATGTATAATGCTTAGTGAGTTTAAAACAAATGAACCCTCTATAGTAGACTTCATAATATATGCATTGTTGAAATAAAGATTAACACAACTTCAACATTACATTCAGAGATAAATAATAAATGTATTGACTAAATATGTAAAATCTAATTTCATACCAATCACTGTAAAAGAAAGATTATAGATTGCTTATTAACAGTTGTGTAGAATGTGGATACTTTAGTTTGTAGTTATTTTTGACTGTATGACCACTCTCTCGTCTCTCTCACAAGAAAAACTGAGCTTCTCTAAACAACCAGTTTGCTTTCATTCTTACAGTTTGCTTTGCTAAAATAAAATGCATGAAATGTTTTTAAAATTCAGTCTTTGCCACTTTGGTTATATATGTCAGCACAGCTAACATGAAGAGGAGTTTTTACATGTTTAATGATACAATTTTAAAAAATTGTAGGATTTTTGCACAAGACAGAAACAAACAGAAGGCTAACCAAATGCATAACACAGAAATGCACTAAACGCATAGAGGAAGTGTGACTTCTCACCAAAGACAGCATCTTACATTTTTAGATAGCATTTTTAGATTTTGAGATAGGTGTTTGACCCAAAAATCAAACACAAAGAAAGATTAAAAAAAATTTAAACAAGCAGCCAACCAAACAACACCAAAGAAGAAGCTCTGAATACATTCTATATTTGAGCTTTTTTTGTGTGTTTTTTGTGATGAACATGATATCACGCACACAGTTTTGCTGCATTGTAAATGCAACCAAACTAGGACACCTCACATGGCTCTGACAACCAATCCTGTGTAAAAAAAACAGCTAAACTGTGTTAAACACACAGTGCTAAACTGTTTCACATTACTGTCATAATCATATTTATTAAATTATAATAATAGCAATCAAAATAATTAATACAATTATTAATTATAAGTAATCAACTAATCAGTAAACTATAACAGGAGTATTTTCCAAGATGGAAAATGTCACACCAACACGACACACGACAGTGAACGTCTTCTTTTCCAAAAACAACAATCGAATATCGGGTGCGATCAATTTTTTAAATCCCAATTTAAAAAAAAAAAAAATTACAAGTTTCTCATCTCCCCGAATGATCATTAACACACACTTTGTAGTAAAAGGAAAGTTTGAGATGATTGGTTGTGTTCTGGTGCGCACAAGAGACGACAGTCATTTAAAAGCAGGGAAACGTTTCTGCACTTTTATCAGTGTGAGTGAAACTTCACTTGTCTCTCTCCACCAGACTAAAACAGCTACACGCAGCATAGAAAGTCCGTGTGATCAGAGCAGGTAAGACCTCTTCACATCTAAGTGCTTTGTGAGTCTTTGTTTTCCTGACTTTATACTTAGCAAAACAAATTTATATATGAAGCGCCTGATGTGAAAAAGTGCTTCACGATGAAATATATGAAATAGGTGCAGAATATAAATGTGAATGAGTGGATTTTGAGCTGCTTTATGGGTTCAATATTCAGCAAAATAATGTAAAAAAGTTTTTTTATTGTGACGAGTAGATAATAGATTGGCAACAAACTGCATTTGTCTCATTGAAATTGATCTCCATCATTTCTGTTCTGTGATTCTCACAATAAACAATGAAGAACTATTTAATGCCTAATATTGTTCAGGTCACAGTTTAAGCTGCTCCCTTTTATAAGAGGGCTGCTTAAACTGGCAGAAAGATCTGATGAAGAACGAGAGGACCTGGAGCTCCTATTGTGACACTTGAGTGTTTTCCAGTAATGGGTAAGAATGTGTGTCGACAGTCATGGATGACACAAAGGAAACAGGAAAGACAGAAAACATATAATGGAAGAGGAAGAGAAGATAGAACTTCATGACAAATATAGCCAACCTTAAATATATCCAAAGACTTGGACATCACTGTCTGCAACTCTGTTTAATAAACAAATAAAAGCTCATCAAAAAAGAAACCACAACAAAAGAAAAAAACTGACTGTGAAGTTGCTTCATACAGATCTTCATAGTGTTTAATATTTATTACACTCTTTTTAAATTTGTGAATGAATGTGCTCTGAAACATTTTTTTCTTTCTAATAGATAAAATGAATGTTGTCCTTCTCATAATCATGTGCACTCTTGCACTTCCTCAAGTCACCGTTCTGAACATTCATTTCAAGTTGCTGATGATCCTATTACGGTAATTTACACTAATTAATGAATGTATCATTATACATCAAAATAATTTTTTTGTTATATTTCTGGAAGAATGTTAAAGTCTCTAAATCTTCAGTGTTCTCTCTGAATTGAGAAAATACTAAAAGACATTAATATGCAGACACACACACCAGCATCACTTTCAAAACACATTCCAGATTGAACTTAATGTAAATATAACAGAATACAAAGAATAAAATGTTTGTGCATTTTAATTTAAAATATCCACAATTTAGAAAGCATTAAAAGTTTTACTTAAACATTGGACTAAAAACAAATGGAAAAGGAGATACCAGCGATACTGTTTGCTGCAGCTTTATAACTGATGACGGAGTTTGGATGAAGAGATTAAGTTTGATTTATCAGCCATTTGGGATATGGTAGATGAGCAATGTTTATTCACAGAAGCAAGGTGACAAGCCAGAGCTGTCAGACCAGTGAAACATGTTGGGAAGCCCTGATGACATCTGAAGCTTCAAACATCATCGGTCACTAGCAGAGGTGTTTCGACACAAGCTCTGACAGTGTTTTGAATCACTGTGATTCAGAGCTTGAGCTCAGATAACTGCTGGAAAGGTCATTAACAGGTCCGTCTCAGCTGGTATGGCCTCCTTTGGGTTTACACAGCTTTACAATAATGTGTGTAAAGTGTTTGGGGGTCATTATTTTATGGCATTATGAGGTCTTCCCTACAAACCCCAGGGGAGAGCATGTCTCAGAGAGGGTGCAACAAAACACACAGACCTGACTATTCAGGTGGGTTTCACATGTTGCAATATTCTTTTACCCCTGTGTTTTCCCAATTCATTCATTATGAACTGCTGCTGTGTCAGACCCCCAAGGGTTACCCTGAAGTGTTTTGGAGACAAATATTCTCACTGTGACTATAAGTCTTCTATAAAGACTGTTATTCTCGCAGTCATCGCCTTGAATTTTGGCAAATTCTGCATGTTGTTATTGAGCTTTTCTACAGTATATTGCCAAAAGTATAAAATATTCCACAGTTAACTGTTAGTGGTATTATTACATCAAGTCTCACATCACCAAGTACAATGCAAAGTGTTGGATGCAGTGGTGTAAAGCACATCGCCACTGGACTCTAGAGCAGTGGAGACTTGTTCTCTGGAGTGATGAATAACACTTCTCTGTCTGGCAGTCTGATGGATAGGTCTGGGTTTGGTGGTTGCCAGGGGAATGAAACTGAATTGTGCCAAATGTAAAGTTTGGTGGACGGGTGATTATGGTGTGGGGTTGTTTTTCAGGGGTTGGGCTCAGCTCCTTGTGTCCACTGAAAGGAACTCTTAATGCTTCAGCATACAAAGACATTTTGGACAGTTTCATGAATAGTTTGGAGATGGCCACCTCACACCAGTGCACAAAGCAGGTCCATAAAGACATGGGCGAGCAAGTTTGGTGTGGAAGAACGTGACTGGTCTGCACAGAATTGTGATTTCAACCTGATGGAACACCATTGGGATGAATTAGAGCAGATGCTGCGAGCCAGGCTTTCTCATCCAACATCAATGTCTGACCTCAGAAACGTGCTTCTGGAAGAATGGGCAAAATTCCCCATAAACACTCCTAAACCTTGTGGAAAGCCTTCCCAGAAGAGTTGAAGCTACTGCAAAAGGTGAGCTGACATCATATTAAACCCTGTGGATGTCACACAAGTTGGGTTTCTAGGTCCACGATCTCTACCTGTGATTTAATGGCAAGGAAAGCCTTCTTTGCTGAGAGTTGCACGGCTGACTTCCAACATTAATGTTTATATGAAAAAAAAAATGAAACAATCTTCTACTGGAAACTTGATGTTAACAAAAGTGAGTTTGATTTATCTGATAAAGCCTCTGATGAGTCAATTCTATAAGTGAGATCTGAAATACGTAAAATACGTACTCTTTGCAGCTCCCGGGCATTTACTGGTTTATATGGACAGCCTATATCAAGGGTATTCAAAAAAAATTTAAGGAGGTCCATTTAGAGAAAGTTTCCACAAAGGTTCAGAATATCATAAAGTTAAACATGCATTATGTATCAGGGAAGTGGCCCACAGGCCGGGAGTTTGAGCGCCCTGCTCTTTAGGGTCCAGGTATCACCTCATGGTACCAGTAGTGACACTGACTCTAGCCAAATTCAAAATTGGTTGAGAGGTATATTATTTGAATGTCTGAACATAGACTACAGGTAATCACTCTGCTTAAATAACTAAGAAATAATAAATATGATCACCAGTAACACCTTGAAAATTAACAGTAAGTAATGCTGAACATCCCTTTCACCATCATACGAGCTACCTGGATGTTCTTTGGCTCTCTGGAAGACCTTCTGTTTCTGTGCAGGGGGTCTCGGTCTGTCTGTCTCTCTCCTCCTGTCATTGTTTCTTTTGCTGCTTTTTCTGGATTTTTCGCATTTTGTATAAATTGGTGGTGTCGCCACAGTAAATCATTTTCTTTTCACACACATTGCTCTTTGCAGTTTTTTTTTTGTTAAATTTTCAACCAAACGATACCTCCACACGATGCTCCTCTTTCTTAAACCTTGTTTATACTTTCCACATCACGACAGGCTGCATGTCTGCCCAGCGCTCTTGAGTCATGTGACCGCACAACAACAAAACGCAGCGGAGCAGGGGTGAAGTAGCAAACAATGCTTTCATGACATGAGGGATGTTTGGACTGACGTGTTGACTTTTTGATGAATGGGAGTAACTGACGGAGAAAACTGAAACTAAAATGAAACTGTAACTAAACTAGTACAGAGCTTATGATGCTAGTATTGATCAATGCAAACTTGGTATTCTTTTTGGCTCACTTTTTATACTTGTTGTGGATATGTGCAGTTATGTTTTTTGATGAAGAAGAATCAGAGTTTGTGTTAGGAGATCTATGTATGTGCATTACAAATGCTTTTTGTTTGTATGTTTGTTTTAAGCAAAAGTTACAACTGCTCAGCTAGCTAATGTATCTTATTGATCTCGTCCCAATGCAGAGTGCCTGAAAAATGATTTAAAGAAGCGGAATTAAAAAGATGATTGTGGCCAGCACTTTATTTTTTTGGTTTTCAACATTCAGCTGTACCAAATAATATGAGCCTATTATGTGTCATGCTCAAAAAAGAAAAAAAAAGGGAGTGTCTGCATTCAAAGCCTTACCTGTTTGACCTCTTGTCTTCCACATGACAGGACCAAAAGGTATTTCAGTATCAGGTTCCACAGCCTGACGGACTACATAGATTCACATTGTTTAGAGCCCATTCAGTAATTTTGTCATGTAAAAGATTGCATCAGACTTGCATTGATTTTAAGCTGCCTGTATTTTTTTTTATCATAAATAAAAGTGGAGTAAAATTTAAGAAAAAAAGTTGAGTTCAAAAGTATCAGATACAATCAAGTATTTTTCCTGCCACATACACCTTCTATTACAAACAGCTTATGAAAATTCTTATTTTCTTGAGGCTCTGTTACAGTATTTGAATTTAGACACAGGGGATTATCAGCTGTTTGGCCCAGTGCTACTGTTTGTGATTGAATCCAATGAATTCATTTTTAATTTAAAAAAAGTATTTTTTTATTACAGCTTGAAATGTGTTGCAACTCTTCCCTGGTTTATTAAAAGGACGTGTTTCGGTATGGATTTGGCTGAAACAAAACTGAAACAGCTGAAGATGCATTCCAGAGATGCAGCGTCGGGAAAGGTGCCACATCACACAGCTGAGCATCGAGATCAGGAGCACAGGTGAGCTGCTGGGCAGGCACGTTTGCTATCTTTGATTAAATGTTTTGTTATAGTTAATCAGAAATTGTAACTTTTTATCATCACATTGACAGATTCATCACATTCATTCTTGCATAACTTGGAAAAAATAAATTAAATTTAGTTTAGTTTAGGCTTATTTGTATACTTTATTACCAAATCACAACAACAGTTGCTTTAAGGTGCATACTGTAAGGTGAAGACTACAAAGATTTGAAAATGCAATGACATGCGGCAGTGATGCATATTTGTTGAGGAGTTTTCTTAAAAAAAAAACATTGTGCCTTGGAATTTGTTTTGATGTTGTGTAAAGGAATTTTATATGTAAAGTAGAAGATATAAATTTTGGCAGTTTCTAAAGTGTTTCACAGAGTGTGGTAAAGTTAAAGAACACAAATCCAGCTAATTATGTCACTGTAACTAAAGAAGCAGACAGGACAGTGAAAGCAAACCCAGGTGGCAGGGTGTGTGTCCAACTATGAAAGTGCATATGGGTGTGCATGAAGTACACTGTTACCCTGCTGTCAGGAATAAACAAATCCAGAAGTGCAGCTTATTTTAACCCCTTATGCCAAACTCCAGTTTTGAGTGTGTATTTGTAGTCATACATGATATGAAAATATGAACATGAATTATATACTTTTAAAACTCATGTTTTATATTTATTATATTTATTATACTAATATTAATAATCCTACTAATAGATGTTTATGCAGGCCTCTGTGGTAAATAATATAGTGACATAGCTTTAGTAGCATCTGCTAGGACTGCAAGGATTCACTGTTGAGTGAATCATCAAGCTGTCAGGTACAGGTTGATCAGATTACTATAAAATGGCACATTATTTTTACATACACATTAATGTTTACAGTGACTTCAGCTTGTAACTTTTCAATTTGATGACAATAAAGGTCTCTGGAGCTTGAAAAAAGGCTGGACTTCTTTTTGACTTCACATTTGTGGACAAAGCCCAGCTGACACAACACATCAAAGGCAAAGAAAAATGTTTATACAAAAAGAAGTCCAGCTGTCTTTTTTCAAGCTCCAGGCACTATGACCTGGATGACTGAATCTACACAGACATGACAATAAAGGCTTTAAAGGCTTCTGATTCTGATTGTCTTGAGTTGGGTTATAAGTTGCATTTGTTTTAATCTTAAGCCACCTTTAATGCCAGGCATTGCATGAAAATCTCACTGACACACATCTATCCTTTTTTAACTTCCTGGTTTTAGCTGGCTGTGTGCAGGACTGTACTATATAATCAGGACTACTAGAGGACGCCTAATGATTATCCATTCAATCTCCCAAAACTTCAAGTTGTAATCAAAAAACACTGAAACATAAATGCTTTGGGGTGTTAACATATTGAAACTTAATTTAATTCACATGTGCTTGTATATTAAACTTTGATTCAAGTTTCCCCTGTAAAGTGGAACATAGAAATGGTAAATTAGGGTCAAAATATGTTAATATGTTCATCCTTTTTTTCTGATCCAAGGGCAGCAATTCTGACATAGAGAAAAGCATGTCACGTCAAATAATTTGGGGAAACATTTGTATTACTGAATGTTTTACACAGTGCCGGTGTGCTGTCTGTACTATGGCTTTAGGAGAGTTCACATTCAATTTGTTTTTTTAATGGTCCAAATAAAAAAATTATAATTCATAAGGCTCCTGATTTACCATTTATGGATCCTGTTGCTGTTTAGAAGAAAATAAATACCAAGAAGATAGATGAAAGATAGGCTTGCTGTCTTTTAACCCAGTATGGAGGAGTGAAGAGGTGTGTGGAGATAAAGATACTTCACTTCATTCATATCATTAGTGCTTTCTATTGAGAAGTATTTTGGCAAGAACAGGGTTTATGTTGGTTGTTAAAGTGAATTACTGATGAATCACCTTAATGGACAATCACACATTAGTTTTTTTATTCTCGATCTATGAAGATTGGGGGCAGGGGGGAAGAAAATTTACATTCTGTTAATCAAAATCTACTAATCACATTTTATGGTCATTTTATAATCTTTTCAATGGCAGTTTAATTCCCACTGGCTTGCTGTTGTTGTTTGTATCTTACTGTATCTGTCTCCTACAGACATTCAACCCATCCAACATGGAGCTTCAGGTTTGCCACTGTGGCTGGTCCAAAGTCACAACTTACCATGGCCTGAGAATTCACCAGGGAAGGAATGGGTGCACACCAAAGGGAATGAGGATCCCAGAAGGTGGACAATTAGGTTTCCATTCCTTTATGGAACCACAGGAGCCTTCTATGGATATGTTCATGTTCAGGAATTCTGGTGAGTCCACTGATGTGTTTGTACTGTTGCTGCAGAGGCTGGGCATAAATATCTAACTAAAACGGGTCTATCACAATTTACAGTGACTATGCAGTTGAGCATTTTTAGCTAATTTTGTAGAATATTTGCCCCAATATCCGACTTAAATTAGTTAACTCGACAGTATCATCATTTTCAACGCCTCCAAGAAGTCTTGGACATTTGACATTTGCACAGACGAAACAAAGGAAAAAAAACACTTAAAAATATAGCTGTCAGCACAGTGGTGTAGTGTTTAGCACTGCTGCCTCACAGATAGAACCAAATCTAGAAGGCCTGGGTTCAGTTCCACCTTGGCCTAGTCCTCTCTGTGTAGAGTTTACGTTCTCCTCGTGGGTTTCCTCCCATAGTCCAAAGACATGCAGTTAGTGGGGTTAGGTTAATTGGTGATTCTAAATTGGCCATAGTTGTGAATGTGAGTGTAAATGGTTGTCTGTCTCTCTGTGCTGGTCCTGAGACAGGCTGGCGACCTGTCAACTGGGATAAGTTTGTTAGGTGGCTGTGTGCTTATGGGGATGCCACCTGGATGGGAGATGGGGAGGGGGGGGGCTGACAATGTGTAAGAAATACTTAACTATTGATGTCAAGGTTTTTGATATGCTAAAATGATAAAGTTGTAAAAAAAAAATGAGACTTTGAAAAACAGCATGGCTCAGTTTAATCTTTAACCCTTTTCTCTTATACAGTAGTGGCTCAAAGTCAGAGAGAACGACAGAGAGAACAGGAGAGAGAACGAGAGCGGCAAAAACAACAGGAGAGAGAATGGGAGAGAGAACGAGAGCAGCAAAAGCAACAGGAGAAAGAACGAGAGAGAGAACGGGAGAGAGAACGGGAGAGAGAAAGGGAACGGCAGAAACAGCTGGAGAGAGAACAAGAGAGAGAGAGAGAACTGGAGAGAGAACGAGAAAGAGAGAGAGAAATGAAGAGAGAACGACAGAAACAACTGGAGAGAGAACGAGAGAGAGAGAAGGTTCAAAAGCTACAAAAGGTACTACAGTTTTAATAGTTATTACAGCAGTTTTAATTAGTAACAGGGTAAGCAATAACTAAAGGGTCACTGACCATAAACAAAGCACAAGGTTGCACCACACAGCAATTCAGAAATCCAAGTGCCAATAGTGCTGGGAGGTCCAGTTCAGTTACTCAGATTGGAAGAGCTGCACAGACAGAAACAGGCTTCAGTGTGTCTGCACACTACTGATCAGGGGTTCTACACACAAGTTGGGAGCATGAAATTGTCCAGATTGTCTTGGTATGCTGAAGCATTAAGAGTTCCTTTCACTGGAACAAAGGGGCCGAGTCCAACTCCTGAAAAACAACCCCACACTATACTGTAACTTCCCCTCCATCAAACTTTACATTTGGCAGAATGGAGTCAGACAGGTACTGTTCCCCTGGCAACAACCATACCCAGACTCGTCCATCAGATTGCCAGATGGAGAAGTGTGATTTGTCAGTCCAGAGGACACGTCAACACTGCTCTAGAGTCCAGTGGCGGGGTGCTTTACACCAGTGGTCCCTAACCGTTTTTGAGCCAAGGACTGGTTTGGTGTTAGAGAATATTTCCACGAACCGGCCTTTAAGGTGCGTCAGATAAATGTATAAAAAACATGATACGATCATAATCAAAAGTCTGATATTTTCTAAGTATAACAATAAATGAGAATCCACTGTGTATTTATATGCAACTCTATCAGCAGCGCCCTCATGGATTTGCTTCTGCAAATGTTACAACCTCATATTTTTGCTCCTAAGTTCGATTTTACAGCTTGTGCTGTCAACATGGATGTTAAAGTCTCCCATAATTATTAAATAATCATAATCAATGCATATCATAGATAGAGGTTCACTAAAGTCATTGAAAAAAATTTGCCGCATATTTTGGGGGTTTGTGTAGCGTTAGTGTCAGAGTTTGTTTGTGGCCTTTTATCTCGATTCCCAAATATTCAAAAGAATCATAATTGCCCAGGGAAATATTTTTAAAGTTTAGTGAATCCTGGAAATTTGCAGCAACCCCTCCACTCCTCTTCTTCTTTTTATTTTTATTTAAAAAATTGTAATTAGGGGGGGCTGATTCAATGAGTACAGGTGTTTCATTGATTTCATGTAACTATGTTTCTGTGAGAAACATAACATCAATATTATGATGAAGTCGTTAACTAAAAGTCCCTTTGCTGATAGTGATCTTATATTTATCAGTGCCAATTAAAGTGTCATGGGGTGGATAGTTCTACAGCTTGCGGTTGCTTACAGCGGGGGATTAATCTGAGATTAGATTTTAGGCCAGTGTATTTCCTTGCTTTTGCTCTATTAGTAATTCTGACAGGGATGCTCCTATATCTTACTGCCAGGAGGCCAGACGCTTTCTGGGTAGTGACATGTTTATCAATTTCTGGACCCCCGTTTCAGACATCAGAAATAAGTGGGAGTCATAGATGGATGTAGCTGACAGAATCCTCCCATTTTTCAAAGTAAAACATTGTTCAGACTCAGATAATAGGCTTAAACTGAAATAATGTAAGTTATTTATTCTTTAAGTGCGGCCAGGTACCAAATGACCCATGGACTGGTACTGGTCCAGGGCCCCGGGGGTTGGGGACCTCTGCTTTACACTGCTGCCTACCAAGGCTTGCATGCCGCTGCTCAGACATGGAAACCCATTTCATGAAGCTCTTTCAAGCAATGTTCTTGAGCTAAACTGAAGGCCACATGAAGTTTGGAGGTCTGTAGTAATCAGCAGAACATCAGCTCTTTTCTTTTTTAAACCAGGCTGTGGACAAGCTTTTTAATTCTGCATAGGCATTTTAACTGGTAACGGGTACAGAATTAATTCATGGGGATGGACTCTGAGTTAGAGCCAGCCTCAAGTGGCCTCAAGTGGCCATTAATGGAACTGCAGTTTTAGGCACTTCATTGGTCACATGAAATATATACATTAATAGTTAAGTAACGAGTTAACTGTATATGTAGCTCAACCACAAGGTTATTTTTTTGTACTTTCGAGTGAGGCACCTCAAGAGTCGTTACATGTAATGTCATGACTTTTGGTAGAAGACAGAAACTTGTTTCACTGCTTCTGTTTTCATTAAAAAGCTGAAAAACCTGTGGCTCTTCTATCAGATAATTTAATTCTATGAGCAGACTCATACAAGAATTGATGTGACTGCTGGCATGACACTTCTAGATCTTCATAAACTTTGAGTATTTTACACATGTCCTTTCTCCTCCTTTAAGGCAAGACAAGAAAAGATGAAAGCTGATTTACTGCAGAAAATTGATACCAGAGAGCAAAAGATGGCCAAAGTCAAATCCTCTGAAATAGACTGCATGGTAAAGACTGCGACTAATGTTTCTTACTTACTTTCTTTTTTGCTTTGACATTACTTTAAAGCATCAACTATCACTTTTTTCAGGGTAGTTTGGATGCCGAGTGGCTGGAGATCAACAACTTCTTCTCAGAGGTGATCAAAGTTGTGGAGGATGCTCAGCAGAAAGCAATTCGGTCTCTGGAGGACAGGTTGGTCCCGTGAGGCTCAGTTACAGTAACTGTCAGTCCCTTAGTGGAGAACAGCTTAACATCACCACAGGGATCCTTTGTGGTGCTGTGGGGATGTATCTTTTAATAAAAAAGACTCCCTTGCGCACTCTGTGTTCTTTTTAGGAAACGGAAAGTGAAAAGAGATGCACAAGATCTCGTCCAGAAGCTGCAAAGAGAAATCGATGTGCTCAAAAAGGCCATTGATCAGTCTGACCAAAACCCAGACTTGGAGGTGAGTCCCGAGGAACTGAGGTACATTTTCTGGTCTTTAATATTGGATCATAGAAGCACTTAAAGCTTTCATTTCTTTGCCAGTTCTTCTTCATTAAACTCATTAAACTGAGCCTTGTCTGTCACAAGCTGATGTTTACCCTCTGCACACACACCCAGGTTTCTCCTCTAACAGGCGTGAATGAATCGACTGACTGGAAAAATTTATGTGACAACACTTCACTCTCCTTCGGTACCCTGCGAGCTGGGACTTCAGCCATGATGAAACAAATTCAGCAGGAAATGGAAAAGCTCTCATCCACTGGTGAGTCCTTCAGTTTTCCATTACTTGTATTAAAATTTCTATTTAAAATATTGCTACTTACTCAACTTTCTGTTTCCACAGAACTCGAGAGGATTTCTGCATTTGCAGGTGAGTATTTCAAAATAAAAGTGATTATTCAATTTAGTATGTAATTTTCCAATTTAAAATGTAATTTGTTTTGAAAGGAATGGCAAAGATCAGTTTGTTATCCATAATGGGTTTTTTGTTTTTTGTTTTTTATTTAACCTGCAATGTACTGAAATGATGCGACACAAGTGGTTCTGGTGTATTTTAATCACTTTTAGTGTTTCGACCACTGTTATAAAACTTTCTTTGAAACCTGCACACAAAACATCCAATTTCCTCACAGTATTTCAACATTGTGCGCTTTTGGCAGTTATATGAATGAAATATTTGAAATTTAGCACAGTTATTGGCTGAATTACATAAATGTATTGTTCAGTAAAAAATAAAACAAATTAAATCACTAGCTGGCTAATATAGCTTTGCATTTTGTACTTAATAATAAGCCTTTAATATTACAGTGAGGTCTGGAAGGGTCAGGCTGGGTGGAGCCAGTAGAGCAAAATGACCTGACCCTCTTCTGTTTGGTGCATTCTGTTTCGCATAACCTGGCCTCACTAATATTCCCATTACAATACTTATGTGTGTGACTCACCTCTTCATCAAAAATGGCGAATAAAAAAGAAATAAGGAGTGACTTTTATGTATTGTCCTATGTGTGTTGTATTACAGTCTATCCATTACCTTCATGATGCTTCTACACTTGTACTCACAGCATGATTATTTTTTCTTTAATCAAATATATTCTTTCTCCTGCAGTGGATGTCATGCTGGATTCAGCTACTGCACACCAAAGCATTGCAATTTCTGATGATGGGAAAAAAGTGAGAAAAGGTGAAAAGACAGCGAGAAGTCCTGATTCTCCACAGAGATTTACTGTGTTTGGAAGCGTCCTGGGGCTCAACAGGTTGACCTCTGGGAAATCATACTGGGAGGTGGAGGTCAGCAACAAGACGGGGTGGGAGCTGGGTGTGATGAGACGTGACGCTAACCGCAAGGGGAAACCCTTCCTGAACCCTGATAATGGTTACTGGGTGTTTGTACATTATGAAGACAGAAAATATGCAGCTCTGACAGCACCACACATGAACCTTTCACTGAAAGTGAAACCTCAGAAGGTCGGGGTGTTTGTAGATTTTGAGGAAGGTCTCGTGTCCTTTTACAATGTGACGTCTCAGTCTCACATCTTCTCATTCACTGAGTGTGTGTTCGGTGGTGAGATCCTTCCGTACTTCAGTCTTCGTTTGAAATCAAATGAGAAAAACACTGATCCTCTGATCATCTCTGCTGTGCAAAAGCAGCCATGATCACATGCACTGGATCTGGTGCAGTGAATGCATCACTGATAAACAATAGATGAGTTCAGGTGTGCTGTAAGAGTTTAATTTTTTTTCTGGATTTGGGTTCAGTTTTCACACCATCGGGAATTTGATTGTCCAGGTTTAGAAATTCTTTTGTCATAATAATAACATGCATTAATAAAGGTACTATGTTTAATCAGTATACTGCAATGCAAATGTATACATATTATGGAAATGAACTTGTGTGTTGGGATCCCTGACTATTGAGACTGGGTGTTGGGACTATAAATTACATTTATTACAATTATGTGCAGAAGGATTAATTAACAAGGACTCTTCTCTTGTCATTAACTGTTTTCATTTGAACTTTGCTACAAATTTCTTGAAATATTTATCTTATCTATGACCGGTTACAGGATATTTAATTCCCTCTGTTTTATGTAACTTCATAGATCTGTTAAATAATTTTTCTCACTGGGTAATTTAGACACTGTAAACTGAGGTTTTTTCGACTGTGGTGTACATGAATCACTATTTTTTCTTTGTTGGCAAAAATAAAACAATAAACTATGTTTGACTTTTTTTATGGATATAAATCCAACACTTAAACTTAGAAAAACAAAAACAAACAAACCATACATATATATATATATATATATATATATATAGAAATTATAGTATTATAGTAATAATAAATAAAAATTCTATGAAAATAAACAAATTAAAGTCTGATATATATATATATATATATATATATATATA
>VUQK01018809.1:20988-31300 GCA_015106715.1 Bujurquina vittata | reverse complement strand
TATATATACACACACACACACACGCACACACACACATATTAATGATGTCGCTGTAACAGCGTAATGATAACGAATGCTTTCCATCTGCTTGCTTCCCTCTGCATTGAAACCTGTAGTTTGTTTGTTTCCTGTCACGTTAGTCTTTCCAAACTTGGGTCCAGCAGTGAGCGCGGAGTCAGTTTTGTTCAGTGAGTGTTCTTCATGAGCATGCAAGAGTGCAGTTAAGGCCAGACCAGCCGGTTTCTTTTTAACCAAAAACATGACGCGTTCCTTTTTTGGATAACAAATCTTAGCTGAGGAACGTCCCTTTATGGTTCCTCGTTTAACTCATGTTAAGTTAGAGGCGGTTCAGGAACGGAGAAAACACGAATTAATGCTGTTCAAAAGTGGCCGCCTGCCTAACGAGGGTCAAAGTTTTATTCACACCCTCATCATTCACCAATTACAGCAGCGCCCCTTCGCAATTAAACTAATTGGATCCAATCAGGCGGCGCAATGAAATGAAAATATCATCAGTTTGGGGCTCACTATTTGTGCCGTCTGAAAACCTGTTAATTCAATTGTCCGACTCAACTCCAATATTAAGGATTGTAATGCAGATTATCGCATTAAATTTGCCCTAATTTAATTTTGATGGCCAAAGAGACAATTTGATAGTCGAGAAGATTATGCCTCTCCTTAACTGCGTTACGCACAGAAGCGCCGCGTCTTTGAGGGTTAGCATATCTCGCTGATCACATCTGAGGATAAAAGTTTGTTGATACTTTTTATGCCCCAAAGTTTCACATCCGATAACAGGAAGTTTTAAAAAAAAACCAACACCCAAAACGGGGCATTTATACTGATCTGGGCTCTGTTTGTTCACTTGTCCATCCGTGCCATTTGCGATCAAATCTTCTAAACCCTTAATAGCTACCCGCGGAGTCTGCGGGAAGAAGCGGAGCAGTGAGTGACAGGTTCAAAGCCGTATGCCTAATCGACAAATCAGACGTAAAACTAACGCTGCACAGACTCCCTCTGGAGAAAACCTCCTGATGCTGAACGACTGCAGTGACTGTCGTTGCGCAGCGGGCCCTTTGATACACTGGCCCTTTGCCATTTCTCGCCTTTAAACTGCAAACCCAACATTTAATTCTGGGCTGCATAATTTCTCTTGCCTCATCTCAACCTTTTTTTCCACTCACCGTAGCAAGGGATGAGCGCTCCGTTATGTCCCCTCTCCTGGTGCAGTTTGTCCTCCTCGGGGGGTGTTTTGCAAGAAGACCTCTGCATGAAGAGGTGGTATTTGCTGAAAGTGCCTTGCCCAGCTGCGCCGGCATCCAATGACTGGCACTCCTGTTGGAAGGGGCTCCTGGACTTTTCTCCGTAAGCCTGACCTTTGTTGGGCAGGAAGGCAGTGGGGCTGTATTTGGTGTCAGTAGCTGGGAATGTCCTAAAGTGGTCCGTCTGGTGATCCCTACCTTGCGCAGCAGAGGGGCTATAATATGAATCCATGGATGTCATGTCACTGTATGAAACGCAGGTCTCGGTGTTCATGCCTAAAAAAAAAGAGTGAAAGGGAGAACAAGAGCAAACTTTTCTCTCTCTCCCTCTCTCTCTCTCTACCCCCCTCTCTCTCTCTTCCTATCTCTCCCTGTTTTGGGAAGCGCCGAAACCCCTTCCTCTCCTTCTACCTCATTCAGATGAAAATAGACACACACTCACGCAGAGACTGCAGCGCACACCAGACCGCAGCTGGGTTTGGTTATAAAACGATTCAGATCTTTTCCAGGAAGCACTGTCGTTGACCAAACACTCCACAACTCCCCTCAGGTTTGAGGAGACTTACACAAACCCGTCTTCCCTTAGAGGATGGGACACAGATCTCCTGCCTTCGAGACCTCTCCCATGTGACTATGTTGATGACATGAACGAGATAGTGGGCTTATTTGCTTTTTCCTTTCTTTTTTTCTTTCTTTCTTTTTAAAGAAAAAAAAAACTTTGCAAAAAGAGGGGCGGGGGTGCTTAACACGTGACAATAACGCAATTTGGAAATGAATACATACCCTCTGAGTGATGGCACCAGGGCGGAGAGGGGACAATTTTATGCTTCATTCGCAGTGGTTTGTCAAGGGCAAATCATCCATATTGAGCGGCTTCTGAATAAAGCGAGCGTTAGTTTAGAAGATCGTTTTCATCCCTGAAATATCACTTGAAACGAATTTCTTGCATCCCATAATCTCAGCTACAAAAGCATTTGATCTGTGACGATAAGTATTTTGGCGTTTTTAAACTTTTACATTTCATTTAGAAACGACCGTGAGGCAGAACATCTAATAAGCTATATGCCTAAAGTTACAATGTTTCTAAAGAATATTTTTTCGCACCTTTGTAAATTATGCTCACAAACCGCCAAAATTTCAACGATTGCAATTTTTACTGTTGCCAGTTTATATCTTTTTGTCGTGCTCAGCGACAGCTTTAATAGCCCGTGAGAAATACTTGGGCTGTGAATAAAATATTTCAAAATAGTCTACTTATGTTATTTTTTATATGCATAAATACGACATAGGATATATTATTTTACTCCCGGGGAAACTTTGGGGTGTAAAATAATATGTTTTGTAATTTTTCTTATTATATTTTCGCACTCTATGTCATTTAAAAGCTTAAACATCTTGCACATTGCGGAAAACTTAAGAAGCCTGTAACCACAATATCACAAATCAGTGCGCAGCAGCGACGCAATCACAGGAAACGCGTCGACAATGACAAAGACATACATTATTATTAGAGGCCATTAATAGGCATTACTTGTTCGAGGCCGTGAGTATATTTCCTATTTGCTTTCTCTAACCTTTACATTAACCCAAGCAGTGTGAAAACATCCCGCTGGCTTCTGGAGGTTTCCTACTTTAAAGAGCAGCTCTGGCACAACCTCCAAGCATCCGTCCTGTGTGACCCGTTTCAAATCTTTCATAATTTGCAAAGTTTTCCTGTCATTTAAAATGAAGGAAGATATACAGTGCAACTCAAGCCCTGCTGTATGGATGACAGTAAAATTACCATGCATGCAAGAACACAAGCTTCTGTTTATTCCCCCACCTTTTTAAAAGTCCATTAATTTTCCTTAACTGCAACACATTTTTGGATAATAATATGAACCATGATCAAATGATTTCACAAGGAGTCTGCTACATTTGAGTCAGGGTATTTTGAATCTTCACACTATCCACTGACACCCCCATGCCACAGTGAAATAGTCAAAGAAGTCACTGAATTAAACATAAAATGTAAAAACTTGTTTGAAATGACAAAATAAGAGATCAGTATTACACAATTTTTCCCGGAGGTGTGCAGATGTGACATTTTGTCTCATCATTTCCTCGTCTATTGGGGTGCACAGGTTTTGTTTTGCAGATTTCCACAGACCTGATCGACTCCCTGCTTGACATTATATGCGGGTAGACTGCAACAAAGGCACAAATAAGCTCATACTGTCACGCACACATGGTGGACACATGTACACACAAGTTTTATGTGTGAGTGAAAAAAAAAGAAAGAAAGCAAGTGAGTGAAAGAGGAGCAGAGATCTGCCGCTTTCACTTGATTGGATTTCAAATTAAATCCATGAGAATGAAAGGTGTCCGTACTTGTGTGTCTGATGCATTGTTCATGCTCTGAAAACCTGGCTCACACTCTGCTGTGAACCGACTGTCCTTAGGGGAGAGATAAAATGACTTTACAACAGTTTGTGTTGCATCTTTTACAGTCAAACAAATATCTAATTACTTTGAACTCTCGCCCCCTTTGCCAGAAGCACGATTTATGGCAGTGAACCAGAGTTCATGATCGCTTAGTCTAACCTGCTAGAACAGTTTACTTCTGTCTTGGCTTTTCCTTAGCAGAGAGCTGACAATAAGTAATGAGCTTATCTGCTCTGGCCTACTCTTGTGCACTGCATGTAAGTCAAGAAAGCAATTTATAACCTGTTGTTCACCACCTGGCAGAGAGGTCACTTAATTCATGAATCATCTTAGAGATAAGAACTTGTGTGCATTCTTTCAGCAGACGTCTGAAATGCCTCATGTGTCAGAATATTGTCTAATCTGCTTTTATGTGTGGCATAGCTCCAGGATAGCTACAAAATGGAATATAGTGTAATTTATTATTCTTTTGCAATTTTAGCTTCAGCCACAAACATAATCCGGTCTCATGTTATTCCACAGAGAAAAAGTACCCACATTTTTATTAACTGTAATTGCTATCTTATAAGAACCTTACATACTCATTTTTTTTGCAGCCCAGGAAGGTCAGGCTGCGAGTGTATGGGACTGTGGTCCCAACTACTAAAAAATTATTTACGTGTCAGTTTTCTGGCAAAGTGAATGGAAGCGTCCCCCTAACAGTAGGCCCACCTGCAGTGAATAATGGAGCATTAAAGTACAAACACACACACGCACGCACACACGCGCACACACATACACACTGAATGCAATCATGCATGCATCATATTTTACTTCCATCTGCCTCTATAAACTCCAGTATTTAGCCAAATTCCTTTAAAAAGAATTGCCCACTGATGACAGACATTTAACCCACTAACTGTAATGAGGATCACATCGTTACAGTCCCTTGATGAACATTCATTTGACAAAATCCAGTATATTTATTTATTGGATGTTACTACAAATACTGTATATTAGTACCAGAAAGACTTGCAGCTTCTTTTGAATCCATGATTTATACTATTTTTTTCCTCGTACTTTTACTTAAATTTCACAGTTAAGTTGGGGGAAAATGGGGATTTATGACTGTAAAATTCACATCTTATGTTAATTTCATACAATGCAGATGTATTACTTCAAACACTGCTCAAATCAAGAAATGGATAGCATTAATAGCTTCAAGTAAGTTTAATTAGGACTGATTCAAGAGCCCATTATTCCACTCAGGAAGTGAAAATGTCAGTAGACAGTCGGCAGCTTCTTCATAAACATTTATTATTGCCGGATACTTTGAAACCACGAGTCTACTGACTCACAGCCGTGACTAATGTTTTAGGAAGCCTTGTATAATTTTGTTATATTTAATGAATTTTCCGCTTTCCCAGTGAAACATATGAAGGCATTGTCCTAATTGCACAATGAAAAAGACTGTTGTCATAGTCAGTGACCTTGAAATGGCACTTTCAGTGTGTGCTGTTTCCAGACGCCTCGTTCCACTAACCGGACTCACTAGTTTATCTATGAATGTTGGGGTTAAAAATAAACTCCAGGACACGGAAGAGACATGAGCCCACATCCTTGTTGCACTGACAGCATTAAACTTTAGCCTCTCCAGTTTGACTTTAGCCTGTGGCAAAGCAACTTGATTGAGGCCTTTGATGGGCATTAATACACCGTGGAGAGACGGCTTTGTTCGGGAATGGAAATGAACATAAAACGGAACAGGAAGGGGAGAGGCCCACAAGAAGCTCTTATTTAATTTCACATAAAAGAGAAATTCCGTGTTCCCAACAATCTGAGGATCATAACTCTCTCTCTCTCTCTCTCTCTCTCTCTCTGTATGTGTGTGTGTGTGTGTGTAGTAGAGATTTGTTGAGGAATTCTGAAGCCATAGCCGCTCGGCCTGTGCCATTTTGAACATGCTGCATGTGACATTTTAAAAACATATGCTTGAAATAATATTTTCAGTGGCACTGGACAAATCAGAACTCAAGAATAATTTGAGCCACTACCTGGTGAGAGTCCGTGTCCGCAGGCAAAACATCTGTAATTAGTCTTTATGTAAAACTGATTTAAGCTCTGTTCAGCTATTTAATCTTTGTGCAAATGATATCTGTAATTGATCTGCCTGAGTGAAAGATTGTGTCATATACAGTACATCGCAATACTTCTGTTGCATATTTCTGCATATTTCATATTATATACACTGACGCGTCTTTCATTTTTATACTTTGATCTGTATTCTTTGTTCTTGTTTTATCCTCTGTGCTGTAAATTAATTTTATTTTATCAAAGCCACATGCAAAGTGCTTTGGAGGACGAAGTTCTGGAGGAGCCAGTAGAGTCAGTTGCACGGACTGGGGGATTATGAGGACCTATTCGATTTAATGGCAGGCTTCAGAGAGCAAACAGAACACAGACATCAATGTGTTTCAAGTACTTTTCGTGCGGTAATGCTGAACAAAAATGAAATTCTTGATACTTCCTTTCTTCACTTCATTAGTGGTGCATATAGTTTAGTGGAATCAAATAGCTTCTTATTGTTATCGTCATTTAATACAAAAGTTCTGTTAAATACAACTTCACAAGTTTAGATTACAATTTCACAGGTGTGCAGAATAAGCCAGCAAATTACGTTTCTCAGGAAACATTGGTAGCACGTAAGATGACTTTTCCAGCATGAACTGTTTGAGCATTAAAATGAATATTAATACAATGATTAAGATTATGCTGTTAACATGCTGCCTGATGTCACTTTGGCTGACTTTTCTGTTGCCTTTTGTGAATTTTTAAAATCTCTTTTTAGTGGTCATATTCTTTATTTGTTTTTAATTTACCTGTATTTACCTTTTTTTTCTTAATGTTCTTTACCGGTCACTTTCATCTCCACATGCTGCTTTTATTTATCCTTATTTAGCAGTCGTACTAAGATTTAGCCTTGAAAGTGGCCTCCTTTTCACGGGCATCATTTATTTGGTGGTCATGACTCTGTTTTATTTTAAGTTCCACACATCAGTGCTGGTGTGTGCATGTGTGTGTGTGTGTGTGTGTGTGTGTATCATGCATGTGTTTTGTCTCCCCAGAATTTTTTTCTGCCACCATATCATCTTTCTGTGCGTGTCACACAACATTTTGTCATTACTACTGCTTTGTTCGTGAGCAAGTCAGGCTGTGTGAGTGTCACCTTTTTTTTGCTGGGTGTGTGAACCAGCATCTCTCTCCTCTCTGTGTCCCTGCAGTCAAAGGTGGTGAGGACACACCGGCAGGTTCCCACATCTCTGGACAGTTTAAGCGTCCTTCTGGGTGAGGATGAGCTAATCCTCTTGTTTGAAACGTTGCAGCAGACGTTTATTTGCTGCTTCAAATTGATTTCACATGAGCGAGCCACTGATCTGCGTCAGCAGATTTTCCGATGAAATTAAATGAAGAAAGAATGAAAAGAAAAAGCAGTGGCATTGATCTTGAATTTAATTTTAAAAAGCCCAAAGGAGATAAAGATTAAAATAAAAAGTGTCTGTCTTACTGAGAGGTCAGATTAGTGTATAATCTTAGGGTATAGTGTTCTGACCTTGGGTACACACAGTGCCAGTAAAACATCTGCTGGACTTCCTGTGGTGGAGCTTTAAACATCTGGCACCTTATGTCAGGTTTAAAGACAACAGGTAAGCTCACTGTGGGCTGTGGCTGGGTTTTTTTTCATAAGAATAAAATTTTATTTCCAAATGTGCTTTCATGGTTCAGCAAATATTCATGTAATATGAACATAAATGTGGAGTTTTAAAACACTGATTTATGCATTGTACCTCTTAGTCCGTCCCCTTCAGTACATCCATGCTTCTTTTTAAACACTATCTGTGCAAGGACCACAGTGTGGCTTCAATCCAGGGATATTATTTTCCATATGCCGTCTTAGAAACACCTTGACTTCTGGGTGCTGCGGCTCTTGTAGGAAGCGCAGAGATGTTGTCTGGCCCATCCGAACCCACAGCATGCACAAAATTCACAGATGAAAGCCTGTTAGGATCTAGGAGTATGTGTCCCATATGTGACTACCTCCAGAATCTGGTGTTGATCTTGGGATTCGTCTTTTACTGATACAATCATTTGAGAGAATAATCCTGCTTCATTAAATTCAGGGCACATTCAGCTAGCACGCAAAGCTTGCAATAGGGATGTGAGTGTTGGTGTATTTCTGGAGAGAACGGTTAAATTAGAACAAGCACATTTTTGCCACCAAATAACCCCTAGAAGGTATTGTTGATCCACCTGAGTAGTTTTATTCAGCAATCAGGGAGCTTCTTCTGAGACACTGGCATGAATGGTTTACAGTCCACTTCATGATCCCAACCTGTTGCTGTTTTCATGTGTGCCCCTCACATCAAGGAGATGATTGTCTAAAGCAATTAATAGTTTCCTTCAATCTTGTTCAAATACACTGATATTTGGACAGGAGGAGGAATGTTTAAACCCATCACCTGAGCTGCCTTTATATTAACAACAACAGGTACCATAATACGGCGATACATAAACTGTATATAAAAGATGCCACTGTGACGTCATCCATTGGTTTGTGGCTTAGTGTTTCGAAGCGGCGAGTTTAATGTTAAACTAGAAGTGACCTTATTTGGATGAGAAGATTGCATGCTAAAATATCAGCTAATACAGGGTAGCATGGTTAGTGAGGAGCACCTGGATCCTTGTATGAGTGCTCCACATACTGTACACACACATACCTGCAAATTAGTGCTAACATATAAACACTTAGGCCTCTGCTGAAGGGGCTTTTTGGCTTCAAATGTAGGAGAACCCAAACATGCACACTACTTGGACAGTCAAACCACATTTTTCAGCTCTTTCACAGCAGTTAACTCTATACTCTGTTGTAGCTTGAGGGTTAGTACAATTAGCAGTACAGCAAACCATGTTATTTGTCAGGTAATTGCATTGAAAATGTCCAGACATCACAAACAAGGTCAAGTGTCCTATGACTTGAATGCAATGTAAACAAGTTGTCAAACAGGAGAAAATTTGAATCAAATCATATTCTCTACCATGTTCTGAAGATTTTTTTTGCTGTAAAGCTGGGAATTTTAACATGGTGATCTATGGGGACTGGTTCAGTTCTCGAGCATCGACTGTATCAAAAAGATGGACACCACTCTAGTGTTTAGTGAACTCCTGCCCTCTAGCCTCAAGTTGAGCATTTTGGCCACTGCCATCTTTGTGTTTTAAAACCAGACATGATGAGCAAAGAAGGATCTGACTAAGAATCAGCCAAGAGTCAGGCCTACCTTTCTTCCAGTTAAAAGGGAGTTTTTCCTTCCCACTGTTTCCAATTGCTTGCTCATAAGGGGCCATGTGATTGTTGGGGTTCAGTTTTAATATTGTAGGAACTTTACCTTACAAAATAAAGAACCTTGAGTGCCTTGGTGCTATATAAATAAAAATGAATTGAACTGAACTGAATGTTGCATTCAGTGAGCCTTGAAAGAAGTGACTGAGACCATAAAGTCACCAAGAAAGTGTTTACTGAGGTCACAGAGTGAGTGAGCGGATGGCTAATTTACTCCCATAGACTTCTACACAAGCTGACTTAAAAAAAAACAAAAAAAAAAACGGAAGAGTTTCCCTCTGCTGGACATTAGAAGAATTGTGTACTTTTGCATTGGCTTCACATTTCAGAACTGGGATATAGTTATTTGTGAATGTGTTTCTGAATCGTTGTACAGTTATTAGGAATCTATGAGACAGGAAATAAAAAGCCATTGTCCTTAATTAAATCCGTGACTATTTAGCAGTCACCCACTGGTATTTAAGGGGCTGAGGCTTGACATATTTGGTAACCTCTCTTGCCAAGTGGGTGCCCCTACCTATAATTTAATTCCCATGAGCTGCTGTAATGGCTTGGCTTTACAATCTCTGGAAAAACCACGGCCACAAATATGTCCATATAGAGCTCCTCAGAGGATAATGATCCTTGGAGATGATGATGGCAATGCTGACCGTATTATTGAGCCCAGGATGACCTGTGCACTGTATGATGATCTTAACAAAATAAATGATTTTTCTGTCACTTGAGGAATAACTTGAAGGCATTCTAAAACTGAACATTACTGTCATTATTTGTTCTGGTAAAGCTTTTCATTGATTAAGTTCGATATAAGATGTTGTTACTATTTCCCTCAGATAAATAAGCAACAGTGCTCAAAGAAAAACAGAAATGATGCTTCTTTTTTTTTTTTAGAAAAACAAACAAACAAAAAACTATACAGCAAGTTGAAAGCAGGCAGTGGATACATGTGATAATAATGTGTAACAGTATGAAGAGACTTCAGGAACTGGCACCTCACCCAAGCCAACCACTTCTGAGAGATAATGCTGTGCAAATAGGTTGCAGGCTGCAATTTGGAGGGAACTGTATTCTGAATAAATTACACAAATGTCCAGTAATTTGTTGTCTCCCTCCCCATCCTCCTGTCTTAGTAAATGTCTGCATGCTGTGTGGGTCAGCGCTGTGAGTTTGCGAGCTACACTGGTTCCCCTATCAGTGTAAATCTGCAGCTACACTTTTTCTTTTTTTTTTCTACCAAATTAATACTCAACAT
>VUQK01018809.1:6187-20968 GCA_015106715.1 Bujurquina vittata | reverse complement strand
GTGGGTCAGCGCTGTGAGTTTGCGAGCTACACTGGCTCCCTTTTCAGTGTTCATCTGCAGCCACACGTTGTCTTTTTTTTTTCTTCCAAATTTATACTTAACATAAAAATAGTTTATTTTGTAGACAGACAAGAAAGTTGGATGTTCTCTGAGCTGTCAGTTGTTTAAATCCCAGAGTTATTTGCAGTGTGTTATTATAAGTCTGGAAAACCATAAAGTTACAGTTTCTGCCAAAAAAGTGTTAAATGTCAATTCGTTCTTTAAGTTAATTTGAAAAAGATTGAGTTTTTACTGACAGTCAGTAAAACCAAATGTCTTTAATTTGGACTTAGCACACAGATAGATAGGTCATTAACTGGCGCTCTTATGCCTCAAACTAACCTCAGTCTTATTACTAAGATTTCAGTACTCCACCATAAAACTGAAAAATGAAAGCTGATATAAAACCATAATGTATCTGGCCCAATCCTCTGAGGTTTTCCAACTGATTTGCTTCAATAGCACGCAGCTTATTTGATCAGAAACCCTTATAGGTTTATAAAAGCCTAGTCATATGAAACATACACTACAGATTTTCATGTTTGTGGGACATTTTCTCATTATGTCACAAACACTGGTCTCTTATTTAAATTTAAATTTATTTATTGGCACTGGGGGAATTAGAAAATCCTGGTGATCTGACCTGTGTACCCCTCCTCTGGCCTTATGATAGCTGGGATAGGCTATAAGCCTACAGTACCTACCCTGTACCCCTCCACCCCATCAACCTTGAATTGGACAAGCAGTTAAGAAAATTGATAAATGAAGGGATGGATGGAAATACAAAATAGATAATTTCACAGTTTGCTCTGTAACATATGGGATTGCCTAATATGAAATATGTTCCAAATAAATAAAATCAAGCAAAACAAAATAGTAGTGAAGTCTTTATTGAATAGATAGACTATCCAGCGCACAGCCCATCTGACATGATTTATTATTAAGAACACAACCAAACTCCTTGAATTCTTTGCTCATACTGCTAATTGGTTTCAGCAAATAGTTTTGAGATTTATTTTAAAAATATACTCAGCCACAGCATCCATTCATTTCATCTATTGTACTAACTGCTTCTCCAGTTCAATGTCATGGGGTTGCTACAGCCTATCCCAGCTGACATAGGGCGAGAGGAGGGTGCCCACTGGAAAGGTGCAGTGACAGGGCTAGCACTTAGAGGCAGACAATCATTCACGCTCACATTCACACCTACAGTCAGTTTAAAATCACCAACCTAACATTAAAACCAAATATTGTGCAGACAACAGTGTCTGTCATCAGAGTTTTGGAATAAGATCGTCTGGCATATCCACAGCTTCCTGATCAGACTGGGATAGGTAAGTGTGGAGGCATGAACTCTGTTGTGTGCCAGGGCACATTGCTTGGCCTGCAACCATTGTACTCGTAGATGGGTTGTAGTTTACAGTGGATTTAATGTAGTTTTTTCACTACTTAGATCTACAATACCAGCTCCCTGCTATTAATATTTGCATTGTTACTTGTTATTTGATTTATTGGCTGATATTAACTATTGATGAATGAGAAATAAATTAAAAATTTAAAAGTAAAGAAGAAAAGAAAGCAGAAGAGAAACATCCTTCAAACATTAGGAGTGTTGATGTTGCATGGTTTGTCAACCAGAGGGCACTCTGCAACTTCCCTGTTGGCCACGCACGTTGGAAAAACACAACAACCAGCTGATTCGAGCTGAGTCAGGCACAGTGTTAATGAGTAAATAAATAATGACAAATAGCAAATGTTGGGCAAATCTGTTTATGTTTAGTGTGTCTGAAATAAATAAAAAAATGATATGCTGTATATATTAGATTTTTTAAAATGACAGTATCAGTAAATATCGATATTAGTATCGGGCTTAAAAATCTTAAATTGTTCAAGCTCTAATTTAGGGAACTTATTTATTACACTTTAAACCTAAAAACATGTGATGTTCTAGCACTGATCCTAATGTCAGAGTTATCCATCCACCCATCCATCCATCCATCCATCCATCCATCCATCCATCCATCCATCCATCCATCCATCTATAATGGCAGCATGTCTTGCAAAATGTGTTATACAAGACAAACTAGTCATATCTGCAGACAGACTTATTGTGAGACTGGGAGTAGCAACAACCTCATCTAATAGTGGTAACAAGATGTTAATCACAACATTTATCAACATATTGTTTAATGCTGAAAAGATACTTGTCAGTTTCAACTGCTTTAAAATGTCTGTCACATTTTCAGATTTTATATTTTTTCTTTTTCATGTTTCTGTGATCCACACATTTTTCTCTTGAGTCTGACTGCCATATTGAAACACTTTTGAGGAAAATTAGGCACAAATTAAGAGCTTTACACCTCTAGTTAAGTGAATGCAGGCTAAGTTGTTTTAGTCTCTGCTCAGGTGTCCTTTTAGCTTCTTTGTATTTTTTTCTTCCGTTTTGGTAATAATATTCTTGATCTTTAGCCATATTAGTGTAACATGAGTGTAGGTTCAACGTGGCTTTAATTTCACATATAGCTCGATTGTATTACTACTGTAGCTTGCTGGCATAAACAGTTCAGAACCTGGATGGATTTCACTGGATAAAAATGCAGTGAAACGACTTGCAATGCAGCTATAATTGTCTGAGATTAAGTACTGGGTTATGAGATTTAATTTTTGGTTAATATTTTCAAAAGAGGAGCATCCGCTTTTGATGTGTTTTCTGAAACAGTGTCATGTACGCCACTGAGTTTACATACATGTTCAGCTCTTTCACTTGGGCATACTGTCTGATGTGCAAACAGCGAAACAAGAAAGAGAAACAGGTGTTGATGAAAAGTTCCTTAAATAGGAGTCCAACAAAGGAAAACAGCTAGGACTCTCCCTCCATTGGTGTAAAGCCACATTCGCTGGAACAATATCAGGGATAAAAGTTGTCTGTTATCTCTGAGCTCAACCTTTGACCCTGACAGTATTTTTATTAGAACCGGCAGGATCCTGTCCATCCGTAGTGTTTAATCTCAGAGACTCAGTCAGAGCTGGACAGGGTGTGTGCTGTGGGAGGGCTGGAGCAGAAACTCTGTTTATTTTGGTGGGCAGATAGAAGTCTCGCAGCAAGGTGCTCGCTGTCATCACTGTGACCTACGAACTCAGGCTGCCGGACATCATCATGACTCCAGGGACTAGTGCCACAGCAGCATGTAGGAGGATCTGTGAAGAGGTCAAAGGGCAGGGCTGCTGCTCAGATGTCAAGAAATCGTCTCACAGAATTTTCTTTAACTTCATCAACATATTACACCACTACTTCTTTGACAAAAGCGTGTAAGGGCAAAGCAGTGTGTGAAAAACTAAATACGCCATTGTAGGCCCTCCTCCACAGCATTTCATTCAGGGTGAGGTTTGGACTTTGACTGGGCCATTGCAGCACCTTGATTTTTTTTCTTTTTCATTCATTCTGGTGTAGATTTGCTGATGTGTTTGGGATAACTTTCCTGTTTTGGCTTAGCTTTTGTTAAATAAGGAATGATATAACATGTCATGTATTGTTGTTCATCTGAGGTTACATTTAGCTAATTTTAGAACCTGGTCAGAACCAAAGGATTTGCTGTTATATTCCCTGACATATAAAACCTTATAAATGAAAGAGGGTGTACTTTCTTTCTCACATGACTGTATATACCCGTTAAGACTAATTTCCTACTATTTGCTAGCATAAGCTGGATGAAACTTGGTAAAAATTCAGTGCCAAGTCAGCCAGGTCAACACATGGTTAAGATTTATACATTCATGTAAGAATGGCCCTGTGTCAAAATTTACAGCACTTTACAAAACACCTGCAGTTTAAGAGGTTTTCTCTATAAACATTTGTGCTATGCTGCAGAGTTTATCAAGGCATTTTAACACAGTGACTCTGATTCTTGTTGTCCTGTCTTTTCACCTTGGATTGAGGGACATAAAACCACATTAAATACCTTACACAGCTTCTACATTAACTCAGAAACAGCCTACTTTGTGGTTAGCAGACAGCAGGGGCAGCAACAGTTTTCCTGTTTACTCACCGGACAAACTTAATGAGTTATTCTTCCATTAGAGCGCACAGTTACCGAGCAGTAATGATGCTTCATCTTAATTTGCATACTTGTGTTATTACGTGTTCATGTAATATACAGCATACAGCAAGTGTATAGTGCATCAATGTTGTCAAGTGTTGTTTCGTATCAAACACGGGAAGTTGTGCGCTGACTGAATGTGACTATTGCAATATTTTTACAGCTCGTCTAGTCTTGGACCACAAATAATGCGCAATTCTTCTACAGTGAAGACAAAAAATGTAACACATAAACCAAACAAAACCATAATGTTTGATATCAGTGCCGGAAAAAAAATCTTCCACCGTTAACCTGCCAACTCTGATAACACATTATATTATACTGGCTGAAAATTGTATCCTGTTTTCCTTAGAGAGCCAAGTTCCTGACCAAGTGTGGAAGTCTACAGCATTCTCCACTCAACTTTTTGACTTTTATAAATACACCATCTGGATACTTGTGTACTTCTTCTAGCTATACTTGCCGTTGTGAGTGCATCTAAAATAGCAAGTGCAAGTACGGAAGTACATGATTTGAGACACACCACAACAACTTTACAAAACTTTCTGCAAGGACTTGGATGGAAGACTGTATATAAAAGATGGTTGTAGCCACTGTGATGTCCTCTGCTGGTTAGCAACGCCCTTTGTTGAAGGTGTTGTTGTTTTCAAAACAGATGTGGATCTCACTGGAAAACCATGGACACTGCATGTTGAAAGGCATACCCTGTTCTCTCCTTATTTTTGACTCTAACGAAGACCATTATTTACAAAATGAGCATCATATTTTATTCCATAAGACTCAAAACTAATGGCCATAATCTCTTCAGGAAAGTATTTATGAAGGTTCCAAGTCAAGAGAGCTAATGTGTCGTATTCCCATAGATTACTTTACAACTGGACTTTTTTTAAGCAGAAGAGTCAACCCCTCTTGGTCATTAGCAAGAAAACAAGTTTTCAGGACAGTTTTCAGAAACCTGGAAGCCACCGCCATGTATATACAGTCTGTGGAATGGAAGTTCGGTCTTTTCTGTTTAAACTGGCCACAAAAGAGACACTGGAGCATTTGAGGATTCAAAGCCACTAAATGCTGTCAAGAATCCCTCTGAAGAGCACCATGGCGAATGGAATGACATATCTGAAAACAGCAATGGAGATTATATTGTGCCATAAAAATGACTGTTGAGACATTTTGATTACAGCCTATGAGCTACGAGACTCTATAATGCATCACAATGCTTTGTTCATTGGTTTGGTATGTAAAAAAAAGAAAAACAATGAATGCAGACACTAGAAAGTATCTATCTATCTATCTATCTATCTATCTATCACACGAGCCCGTGATGATGGGTCATTATGCATTGTTGAGATGTCGAGCAGTGAAACAGCGCTGATGACCAGCAGTGAAACCCAAGTGACCTTTTTAGCATAGGTCAGCACCAAGAGAAAACAGAGGGCTCACTCAGTGGCCTAATATCGTGGAATGTCCTGGAAGCTGCATGGAAAGAAGTCCTTTCAAGCAGCGTCCTAATCAGAGTCATGTTCTTCATTTAATTTGAGATGACATTCTCACAAATGCAGATGCCCTTTTCTTTAGCTACTCACTTATTCACTTAAGGAAGTTTGATGAATTGCACAAGATAAATCGTGGCTATTTATGGTGTCAGCGAAAGACTGATATTTCCTTAGACCTTTCTATTGTATGTATTCATACATGGAAAGGTTATAGCTAGTGCATAGTAATAGAAGTTGTTTTTTTACATTACAGTCAATGTTTTTTTTTTAATTTTGTATGCTCATGAGTTTACTATGTGTCCGTCTCTTGGGCATGCATTAGTGGGACAGAACATGAAATATAAAATAACACAAACAATAATTACAAAGCTAAATCAACATTTCAATATCAACACAAGTAATTGTAAATTTCTTGAAAAGTATTTAGGCCTAAATGTGCTATTTCTGGCACTCAAAGCTCGTTCAGTTAAAGCACTGGCAAACGCTGTAGGAGCCAGATGTAGTGAGACACCTGAAAACTGGTCAATATAATGTGGATCCATGCCAATACTTACCCCAAGTTATTGCCAGAACTGCAGATGTGCCAGATTTTTTATTGCTGTCTGGGATTATTGACATCTGTGTAATTGTATCCTACACTACACACATCTTATCATCTTGATACTTAAAACAATCTTGGCAGAGCGACAGGTGATCTATACATGGAGACCAAATGAGGGGAGTTGAATAAATTGAATGTAACAGTTTTTACCTTTGTCACTTTCAACAATTGTCTAATTTTACATGCATTATTGTAGCATTACCACTAGAACTCATTGCAGAAGTGCATGTAAAAGTGCTATAGCTGACATAGGTCATGATTTTTGCATTCGTTAAAAATTCATATGGTTTCTGTAATCCAGCCACCTCTTTGGAGATATTTCAGGTTCTGGGAGCCGCCATGCTGGCAACAAAGCCCTGTTCATCCTGCTTCAGGGTGACCAAGTGATTCCAATTAAAGCTGCATGTGTTGTTTACTGAGGCTGGGGTCGAGCAAGTCAAACACAAAGGAGTCTGATCTTACAAGAAGAGAGGAGAAAAGAACCTTGGATCGCTCCGACCTGAGTCTGTTCAGAAGAACACTGAGGTCCATTGTCTTACTTTCTAACCAGGCAACTGAACCTCTCAGTCTAACTGCAAGACTTTTACAAGAATTTTACAACATGTTTTTTTTTATTGTATATGTTTCTTCTAAGTGATTTATAAAACTAATAGCTACATGCACACAGCCTATAACGAGAGGATGCAGTTCATACACCCATGCCTGGCAGACACTGTTGTGACAAAAATAAGCATGACCAGCCTAATGGAACTCAAAGGTGAGAAGGAAAAAACAAGATACAGCATTATGCAAAACTCTTGAGCTGCCCCTCATTCCTTTATATTTTGCTTCCAAGGTTGAGTGATATGTCTCCAGGCTTTCTGAAGGTCTTTCACCTTCAGAAAGGTTGATCTGATTGTTTGTTTGTTATGCAACTTAATGCTGGCCTATGAATCATTTGTTAGGTTCATAGAAGAACGTAAGGGAGAACATAGATTAAATTAGGTGGCACAGTGGTGTGGTGGTTAACACTGTTGCCTTACAACAGGAACATCCTGGGTTTGAACCCATTCTGGGGGTTTTCTGGGTGGAATTTGCATGTTCTCCTCATTTCTATGTGGGTTCTCTCTGAGTACTCTGGCTTCATTGCACAGTCCAAAGATTTGCATAAGGTTAACTGGTGATTCCATATTAGCTCTGAGTGTGAATGGTTGTCTGTCTATATGTGCTAGCCTTGCAACAGAGTGGTGAGCTGTCCACACTGTGCCCCCTTTCTTCCCCTATGACAGCTGGTATAGGCCTGAGCCTCCTCCCCCTGTGACCCTCAACTGGATGGATGGTTGAAGACTTTTAGGTACTTTGTTAAATCTATTAAAATCACCAAAGATAACACAGTTTAACACCAACCATTGCACCATCAATGGGATTCCGAGAGCTATCAGCCAAAAACACAGCACACCACTGCCGTTTGCAGTGTGTTCTTAAAGAAAAAAAAATCTGAGGACACTGGACAAGTGGAGGTCAAAAGAAGAATTGGCAGGCCAAACACCTCTCTACAGCAGATGAACAGTATCTGAAAGTCATGCCCTTAAGAAACAGAAAAGAAATCCAGCAAAGACCTGATACATGGCTAAAGAACTACATCTGAACCTTCAGTTGATCCATCCACTGTTCACTGAGGCTGCGGTATGCCAAATTACACAAGAATTGTACTGAAAATCAGTGGCAACAGGTCTGATGGGGTAATGAATCCATGAATCCAAATTTGATATTTTTAGTTCAAATAATTGTCAGTATGTATGGAGGAGGTCAAGAGAGTGGTAAAACAGTGAGTGTCTGTTAAACACAGAGGAGGCTCTGTCATGGTTTGGGTCTGCACTTCAGTTAGTGCTGTTTCTTTTTTTTCAGACTGGTCTGAAAGAAAAAAATATATTTAGAACAATTTAATTTTGTAACACATTACCTAAAATCCTAGGATCAATAATTCCTTTATGACAATGAAGGGCAAGGAAAGCCTTAAAAAATGCAACTATTAGAGTCTGGCCATTATATCAGTTTACCATTAGTATCGGTCAGTTCTGGCCTTCCACAGAGATTGGTGACAGTGTATGTATGAGCCATATTTGCAGTGGATGCACTACTGTTTGTGCTTCCTGTATATGCCTCTATATGTCTCTGTCTTGGCTGTTCTCACCTGACGCTCAAGAGTCAACAGTACCGAATCATCACATCTTCCAGAAAATATCAATTGCATTTGTTATTTCTCTCTCTCGCTCCACACGCAGAGTCAACAAACAGACAGAGAGGCCACTGTTTATAGTTACAAAAGTGATGTTGATTCCAAGTTCAGCCGAAGGTCCAAACCTCTAAAAAAGGTTTGCATGTGAGAAGGAGGAACATGAAAGACAGGATAAGTTGATTATGGAATGAACAGAGGAGCGAACGGCTTGGCTGGACTTCACACTGGCTAGGGCAGTGGACACATGCTTGTGACTTACTGATTGCCAAACATGGGGACTGTGACTGTGTAGATGGAGGGTTTCCAGAACAAACGTCCTTTTCATTTCATGCTTTACATCCATAAACTCCGCTCCTCTGCTGCTGATTCAATTGCAGCTAATCAACGAATTGAAATCACATGTATGAACAAGTAGATAGGCTATTCAAAGCACAAAGCACAAAAATAACCTTTTGATGGAGAAAGAAATGCATTTTTCTGGATCTTTGTGCTCCATTTTATTGCTGTTTTTCTAATGTCTTTTATATTTTCTTATTTTTCATATTTAACCCATTTTTTTCCTCTGCAGGAAAGACTACCTCCAAAGCAGCCATATTTACATCAGAGAAAAAAAAGTCTGCAATTCAGTTTTGCTTGAGGGAGAGTTTGCCTACACAGGGAGAAGTGAAGAGAGGAAATAAGGTTTGGCATGTTGACTCAAGATTAATTTCCCAGCAGTCCCAAATGGACAGCTATTAAACTTTAATTGCTCTGCTTTCCTACTGGAAGAGCTTTGAGAGCACTGATGGGGTAAATTTCAGAGCTGCCATCAAAAGAAAGTTGTTTAATCACACTGAAGGAGTTTTTTATTTGTCTCACCCTGTCTATAAGATTACCAAAAAACCACCAAACATCCATGGAAACTGATGGAGGGATGGAGAATGGGAAAAGATATATCTTTAAAATTGTGAAATTGTGCGTTGGCTTTGGCAGAGGGTGCTCTGGCCTTGTAGTTTCAGAACTTATGCAAAATGTAAAAACAAAGAAGAAAATAACACAATCCAAAGGAAAGTAGCAGATGACAATATTGCTTTAAAAAAAACCCACCAACCCAATGTCAATATCATCCCAGCACAAAGGCAGGAAATACAGAGAGCATCTGAGCTTTGTTTCTCGATTATTTGCATAATACACTTTGATGGGTGGATACTCATCTCAATCCTTGGCTCTTTTGCATCTGCAGATTGCAAAGGCCCTATTTCCAGCACCGTGCAGGCTACCAAGAAGAGACTATCAAAGGGAAGGAATGGGCTTTCAAGTCAGGACCCTTCGATTGTGTTACAGATTGGTTCCAGGTGAGGCAGCTTTGGGAAGTTCAGCCGGAGGAAAATTGCCCTTCCACGCAGTGCTTGTGAGAGGCAGGGAGGCTTCACGGTTGGCATGGCGCTCCGGAATTCCAATACTACTCACGTTTGGTGGGATTTCTAAGGGATGAATACTGGGCCTCAAAAATCTTGTTGTGGTTGATTGCAGTTACATTAAAAGCTAAGCCCAGACAAAAAAGGGGGTATACAGTGTGTCTGGGTATTTAAAAAAAAGTATACTGAATAGCTGGATAGCACCACAGTCCGCAGACAGTAATTGCCAGCATAATGTTCAAAACATTCTCTTTGATTCACTCACAAGATAAGTCCCGGATTTATTTTTCAAAACAGACATTTTCCAGTTCCACTCTAGTGTTAACGTAAGTCATTTTCAAAATAAGCCGTTGATAGTCTTCTTTTTCGCACATGCTATTATGGCAGGAAACTATCTCAAGGACTCCTGGCAGTGAAGGATGACATACATTTGAGCAAACAGTGCCCTGAAAGTATCAGTGCACAGTTTTTGATTTCCCCATAACACTGCATTGATTTATTGCCTTTTCAGACCACACTCACTATAAAGAGCTGGTATTTGATTATATGGAGCTATATCTACAGTATACAGATCTGGAGGTTCAACAGAGTTTCAGAGAATTTTGACTGAACTTTGATGCAGTTTCAATAAAATACTGAAGCCTGTCAATGTACCAATCCAACTCACGACAACTTTACAGACTCCTCCACTTGGCACTGTTTGGCTTGTAACACGCTTTCTTCATTCGTAATGCTAGTATCCAAGCCACCAGCTTCGAATCCTGGTCCAACTGTGCAGTTAAAGACATTTTTCTAATCCTCCGGGTAACTCTTTCACCCAGAGTGTTTCACAGAAGGTGTATGTCTGCTGGACACTGTCAGAGCTGATCTGAACCAGGACACGTGTGGGAAGGACAATTAGGGAGAGAAGGAGCTGTGCTGTGCCCAGGAATCTCAGGCCATAGCATTATGCATCACTCACCTGTCTTCCCAAATAAACCCAGGCATGGAAACATCTGGTAAAACTGCATAAAAATCCCACTATGTTCTTCAGGAGTTCTATTTTAGTTTCTTTTTGTTTCCCTCTCCAAGCATTACTCAGAAAAATAAGGTCATAATCTCATTACTGATGCTTGACTGTCCATTTTCTAATTCAGATTAGAAACAAACATAGATGACACAAACATACATGTACTTAAGGTTATTTGCAGCATTATGCATTAATTTCTCTGTGGAAATATATTGAAGATAAAAAAACAAAACAAAGGGAAAATTAAATTGCATTTTTACAATGCCTCAAAATAGTCTTCACTGTCACTGAGAGCTGAGCCCAGCAACAAAGACTACCCTACAGACCTCCATACAGACCAAAATCACTCCTCAGAGGCCACACAGAACAAATAAGCTGTTATTCCACTGTTGTTTGAAAGGATTTTGATGAGATTTGTCTTGTAATGAAAAGAAAATAGAAGTGACGTTCCCATGACGGATATAGTAAACTAAATTGAGAGAGGCTGCTCTGTCGGCTCATAGTTCGCACCTCTGGTCCCACAGTGGCCCCCCTCCCCACCTCCCCACCTCAAATTCACCCTTTGTCCTGTACCATCATTGACTCACCATTTCCAAAGAACATGATCCAGCCTAGAGGCCCATGTGCTCATGTCCTGTCGAGGATTTGTTGATTTCTTTAATCACTGTTCCAGCTCTGCTTGCCTTTTGTTTGTTTTGTAGAAAAAGCAGCAAACACAAGTGCTTAAGGTTGTCTGTGGAACAAAGAGAAGAGAATGCTCTTGATTGTATCTTCTAGGTCACAGTAATTGTTTTGTCCTGTACATTTTTTCCCTATAGTGCACTGTGGCAGAATTATGCCGATTGCAATTATGAATGAGACCCTTTTTTCTTATGCATGCAACTTAGCAGTCAAATATATAAAGATAAGTCTTCCAACGGCGTGCGAATGGATGCCGTATCTTGTCATTTCAAACAAGTTCTTACTAAGTTGACACATTCATTCCTCTCTCTGTGCTGTATATTTCTTTTTGTTTGTATAAGATTACAGAGGGGATGCATTGAGTTGAAGGAGAATGCTGCTTAAAATAAAAACCATGAGGAGAAGGAGGAGGAAGTGGTGTATTTATGCTGTTCATCCCCTTCTCTCTTCACTGACAGGGAGAAACAAGCCCTGCTGGCTATCTGCATGGCTTGGGCATATTTTACTGACAAGAGAGTTTGCATTCTCTGAACCCCTTTCTGTTCCTCCTTTTGCAGTTACAGTGTGTCTAAAGCCAGAACCACAGCTCTGTTCCTATCCCCGGGGACCCAGTCTTGTACCCCTTGACCTCCAAAGATGTTTATTGATATGAACTCAATTGGCATGGGGAAAGTTTTAGTATATTTTGCAAACAAAAGGCTGCTTTTTGCCTGGATTAAGAAAGAGAACTAGCAGAGATACAGCCTAGTGCCAGTTAATTGTCAGACAAACTGACAATTAAACACTGAATAAGGACCCAAAAAAGCAAACAAAAAGGCATCAGGGTATAGGACATCAAAGGCCTCCGCTTTAGCACAAAATCCAAGCGTTACTGCAGTCTCCTCTTTCCCATGCAGACACAGAGCAACAGGAGGGATTAGCCACAGCTTGACATAAGTCAAAGCAAGACAAGCCAAACAGATGTCATGTTTGACCAAGATACATACGGTTAGAACATACAGAGGCTACTGCAGCGCTATGTGCTTATTAGTCTTGTTAGTGCAAAGCAACAAGTCTAACAGACAGGCTTGCTAGCAGATTAGCCAATCAGATGATAGTGTGTTCCTCTATCATACATCACAGTATTGTGGGACAAGTGAGCTGCACAGATATAGTTTTACTCACACACTGTTATATTAGTATAGAGAATTTCTGTGCTATTTAGTTTGTGTGTACATACATAATTAAGGGTGGATGAGCGCAGCATTCATCATCCTTCATCTATCACTGCATGTTTTCCCCTAAATGCGTGAGTTCTGGGGTTTTGTAGACCTACAGTAATTAGCAAGAAATGACACGGTCCAAAAAACACACACATCAATCACCACACCGAGAATTTTTTGTTTTTTATTTTTTTGCCAAGATGCTCAACACAAATAAGTTTGGAAATCTTTGCTTGCCATAAATTTCACATGCAATCTTTTTTTTTCTAAACCCCGGAGTTAGCTCAATCCAAATTTGAGACGGTTACAGCTCACACATGTTGCCACATAATTGTGAGTATTTGCTTCAGAGGTAGTGGATGGGGCTGCCCTTTGAAAGCTCTGCTGAATTATCAGTTTTAAAATGATATGTTCGAGGGTTTTTTCTTCCTCTTTTTTGCCCAGACTTAATACGGAAATGAATTTAATGGTTTACAATGGGAAAGTAGCCAAGCTCAATTTTCTATGGGCCGTGTTTCTGTACCTAATGTAACATAAGGCTGCTTCACAATGAATGCATAGTCACACCACCTCCAATAACACTTGATCTGCAGCTCTAACTACATAATGACATGTTTCTCTCAGATGTCAGTCACATGCTATCTCACCCTCTCTTCATAAGCCTGTATCCCCATCCCTCTTTTTGAACTACCAGCACCACATTTTCATATAGTAAATAATTGTGCTTATATGTTATCAATCAAGGAGCAGCACTAAAAGAAACCAAAATGTGTATTTTTTTCTTGTAAGAAACCCCTGTACTTCTTTAATTTATTTTTAATACACACAGGCAAGAACTTTATTACTAAAATTATTATTAAACTCAGTGATATATTACATTTAAAATGTCTATAGTGCAATTTTTTGTTTAATTAGTGAGCAAGAATGTCACAATAACTCAAAAGATGCATTTTAAATTTAACAGCACTAAAACGTTCTCACGTTAAAAGTCATTTGGTACTAATTAATTGTAATTAGAAATAAATACCTGTGCGTCACATGATAAATATGAAGGTTTTTGTGCAGTGAGGTTGTTTTCAACCCAAGTTTTAATGCCTGGGACTCAGAACCTTGCTGTGAGGACATAAAAATGATGTGTGCTGTTCCAATAATGGGAGCTGTGTGGTCACAAATGTTTCCACAAGATCACTGCAAGTGTGCCTTTTTTTTTCTTGGCACGCAATTTTGCAAAGGCACATAATGCAGTTTTGTGATGACAACGAGCGCATGCAAATATCCACATGCCAACAAATACACACAGGCAGAAAAATATTGCATTAATTCAGTAGGGCTACAAGCATGGCGAGGACACATGACCCCCCGTTCACATGCATGTAAAAACGCTGATGGAGACCTGTTGTGGCACTCTGGATGATACAACTCGGCCCTCCCTCAGTGCGGTTGTGCTTCTGGTACTTTTCTTGTGGGGATGTCACTGTGCGTGCCATTGTGTATTTGTCTGTGATGGAGTCCTAAATTACTGGTTACTCTGTATAAATCCACACACTGTGACAGAAGCCTGATGTATAATGTCAAAAGCCCGCCTTTCCTTTAAAAGCTTTTCAGGCTCAATCTAGAGCCTGACCCCAGATCATCAGCAGAGCACCTGCCACGTCAGCCCTTCATCAACATCACAACACCCACTCACCGGCTCCAGACATGACAGACACGGAGTTAGACAGAACTGTACGACAGCAAGAGATGGGTGGGAAGCACAAACATAATACTTCATGTCATTTTCATTATTTAAAATAGCAATCAAAACTGATCTAATTAAAGCAGCCTGTATAACCGAGGCCTTTCAGGAAACACACTGACAGGGTCCAGATATTCTCTTTTTGTGTGTGCATGTCTCACCAGAAGCATGGGGAATTCTGGGACATGGGGCAGTCATGACTTTTCTCAAGGATGCAAACCAGACTTCAGCTGCCTGTGTGTCCTGATGTTGCATGGACCTTTATCGGACCTTTATTGGAAACAATCATGCGTATATGTATGTATATGT
>VUQK01018808.1:8941-19591 GCA_015106715.1 Bujurquina vittata | reverse complement strand
TTAACCCCACCCGCTACTCCTCTTCACAAAGAAGGAGAATAGCCCCCCCCCCCCCCCCACACACACAAAAACACACACACTCACATTTACTTTACTGTAGCCCCCCATGTCTTCCTGTCTCCTGAGAGCTGAAAATAACCTTCTTTCCTCATTGCCATGACAATGGCCTTCAGTCAAATCAAAACAGCACTAAATGTGTTTGCCATTGAGGCCATTTAGGGTTCACTGTACAGGACGTTTTCTGTCCTAACCACTACAGACAGCAGATTACCCATTATAGGTACCCATTATGATGCAATTGTCTTTTTTTCTCACAGATCCTTCTGGTTGTCTTTCATTCAGATGAGTTGAATGAATTTCAGGTGTCAACATGATCTAAAATAATATGCAAAACAAGAAAAAACAAAAACAAAAATTCTCTTAGTAAAACTAAGACATACATTTTTATATCACAAGCCTTCAAAGGAGAACATTTCCAGCCTCCTTGCATGGACAAAGTGGCTTTTTTCTCCATTCCTAGAGTATACTTTAAATGCTGTTCACAACAGCCCTGTCACAAACTGCAGTGTTTGAGTTCGCAGCGACTGCTTTCTGAATGCTCGTTTATCAGAGCGTTTTCAGTCCACCTAGGGAAATTGACACAAATGTTAATGTGACATGTCTGCCTCAGAGGAGACAGATACAGCAAGGGAAAAAAAGAGATCAGACTGTGTTTCGAGACAGTGAAACAGCTGTTGTGCTGGTGTTGCAAAGCAGAATCTGGTTCATTATGAGATTTTCTGCCAACTGAGTTTCTATTTCTTGCTTCAATGGAACACAAAGATACTGAAATGATAGACCCATGTTTCTTGTAGGGCTTCATGCACTTGCTGGAAAAAACTAGTGTTACTGTCCCCTTTTAATTATAGTCAAAAAATTCCATGATGCAAAATAAATAAATAAATAATAATATTCATATTATTGATAAGTATAACTATCTGATATACAAAAGCTAATGCCTCTGTTCTATATGACTCTATTGTTATTCCAAAACCTTCATAATGCTCTGTATGCGTTACATTTTCTGTCATTACAAACACATGAATTAAGCAGAAAACACTGTATGCTTCTTTATTCAGCTTGCACAGCTTGTTATAAACAAGCTACATAAACATACTGTGCTCTCGACAGGATCATCTCCACGTCCAGAACAGACCACACCTGCCACATTCATTGCAATGAACATTTAAAACAGTTTTTTGATAAAAGATAATTAGAAATTCACTGTAGCCTCACAGTGAGGCTGGTATGGTTAATTCTAATGACACTTTTCTATTGACGAAGACACCAGATTACACCAGAAATTGGACCCAGGCTGCTTCATGATGGCTGTGCACTACTCTTAATATTTAGGATGGGCTGAGGGGCTAAGTGGAGAGAATGAGCTCCCCTGCTTGGATCAATAAAGGATGTCTTACCTTACTCACCCTTCCCGAGGACTGGAGTCTGTGATCAAGCCTGTTAAGCCTTTTTATCTTGATGAAAACCAAAAAAGAACTCTGAACTCCATCAGCACACATTACATTTAGCTTTATCTGTGTTTTCTACCATTAAAATGATATCCCACTGAAATTTATGAAGACAAACAGTTATAGGGATATACAGAGACACTGCAGTAAATATTTCATTAGTTCATTTCCCTCAGTTAGTGGCTTAATGGAATCTACACAGTCTCAAACTTGGCTTCTATATAGCATGCTGTATAGTGTTTGTCTCCACATGATGTCAGGTAAAGCATACTGCCTGAAGAGAATATTATGGGCTAATGCAAGAGTTTTGTAGGAACTTTTTAATTTGTGTGTCTATTCTATTGACTGACTACAGTAATGCATGTGATTTTGGCCTTATTCAGTTAAAAATTGCGAGTAAAAATGAATCACTGAAGAGAAGAAAAGACTTGCTCTTTGTGGTGTTGTGTGAATAGGTATTATTTCATGCGTGGAGTCTTGCTGTTCACCTGTTTTTTCTGAACTATTTGTGCGTCACTGCTCTCACCAGGACCTGCCAACCAATTGCCCTCTGATTGAAATAATAAACCTGTCTAGCTCTTAGATGGTTTCTCTTTTTCTGTCTCTCAGATTGCAGGCCTGCAGAATCAGAATGACACAAAAAAACACTAAAATTTACGATCCAAGCATGATGAAAATTCAGTTGCAATAACCTCAAATTGTTATTTTACACTTTCCATTTATTTACTAAGAAAAGAGGATAGGTGTAATATCCCTACTCCTTATGCAGCAATATAAAGAAAAGCATAAAAACATTTATTAATAGTAGTACAAAATTTAATAAATATAAAATACCATTGACATCAGGTAGCAAAAGCATCTGTAGCAGTAAGTGCAGCAAAAACATAACAGTGATAAATATAACAAATAGTGTCTTAAATGAGGTGCATTTCATTTAATAATATACATGACGAGCTCTTTGAAATCAAATGTAAGTAAATATTATGTATTATGTAGTCCAAAGACAGCAAGACTTCAATCTGTCAGACTGAGGAAATGTCTGAGGTTTTCAAACCTCTTTTCATTCTAGGTGTGTGTGTGTGTGTGTGTATGCGTATGTTGACCTGAGGCACCTGGCTGACAGGAGGAGCTTAAACAGATGGTGCACAGTGTGTAATGTTTTTTATGATCTTCTCAGCCCTCCTCAGATACCGAGTGCTGTGAAGATGTTCTTAATGTTATGTACAGTGTACTCGCTGTCATTGTATACTATATACAGTATTGCATCATCACTGTCTGTCTATCTAGATCTGTGCAATATAAAGGAGCAGATCTTTTGTAAAGAGTATACACTAGTTCTGGGCTTCTCAATGTGCCTGCAACTGTATGTATAGACTGAGTCATCAGAAGACAACGTCATGTGAGGGAAAAACACTCTCGGCAAATACTGACCCTGACACAAGACTTTTATATGCATGCTCTACTGATGAACACTAACTGAAAAATGGAAGTAAGAGAGGAGCCAGTATAGATTCTGCATTATTCATGTGGAGTATCTTTGATTAACTGAGTAAATCACTAAGAGTGGTACAACAGTCTGGCAACAAATTCTACCTTTGTAATTTCTTTTAGGTTCAAGTTTCATGAAGGTAGAATTTTGTGTGTGAAACAGGAAAATGAAACATGAGAATGTCCATACTGTTTGGTTCTCTCGGTGCGTGTGGTCATCTAAACTTAAACTGAACATCAAGCATTAATAAAAATAACTAAAGTGTTGCCCCCACATTTTCTTGTGTAACCTACATGCATGCCAGCAATTATGATCGCATTTTCTGTATCTGTGTGTGTTTGTGTGTGTGTGTGCACATGCACCTATGCAGGGTTGTGCTGGTGAGTCATGTCTGGAAATCATGTTGTGAGGACTGACAGGTTGAACCCAAAGAGAAGAGTGAGCTAACAGCATGTAGGCAACACCTCTCAGCACGCCTCACACACTAAGAAAAGTGAGAAAGCGCACGTTTTCTAAAGAACAGTCGTTTAAAAGGCATTACATTCATATTTGTTTAATGTGTGAACAAATTCCACGAGTAAGGCAGTCGTCCACAGAGTACATGATCTGTAAACTGTGCAAATTGAGCTGTTTCTAATGAACTGTCCTCAGCAATAGTAGTGTGAAAAAACAGTTAAGTCTTCCCAGTGGGCTAACTTTTTTTTTTTTCGTAAAGAGACAATTTTCCAACTTAGATTATTTATTTGCTGCTGCTGAATTATTTAACAGTTTGTACAGTAAGTCTGAAGGACCAAATAAGTAAACCACAAGAGATTCAGACAAAAGTGAAACACTGCAACATCATTACACAACACACCATTGCCAACAGGAAAGAAAAATAATCTATTCGCATGGCCCCAAAATAACAACTCTACGGTTTAAACACCTATAAAACTGACGTGAAACTCAAAACTTAACCGCTGGAGACACTAACCAGCAACAAAAGGTGGTGAGGGACACTGTATTAGAGTTAGCAAAGAACAACTAACAATAGTTTGAAATCAAGATTTTATGTTTAATGAGCTATAGGGATTTTTTTTTGTGTTTTTAAAGAACAGCTTTTGTTTTTTGTAGAACATTTAACATCTAAATTAAATAAATAAATAAAGGAGGAGTGCAATACCCTGTCATAACCTCTGGTGCAGATTGGACTGAGAACATAATTTGAATTATAAAAGTTAGCATGTTTATTTACAGTCAGAATTCAATTAAATTAAATTAGCACCAAATCACAACAAACATAGAAAACCCAGCAGTCAAAATGACCCCCTATGAGCAAGCATTTGGTGACGGTGGGAAGGAAAAAGTCCCTTTTAACAGGAAGCAACCTCCAGCAGAACCAGGCTCAGGGAGGGCCAGTCATCTGCCGCAACTGGTTGGGCTGAGGGGAGTGAGACAGGACAAAATACACACTGTGGAAGAGAGCCAGAGATTAATAATAACTAGTGATTAAATGCTGAGTGGTCTATAAACAGAGTAAAAAGACGTGAATGAAAAGAAACGCTCATAGAAACCCCCAAGCAATCTAGGCTATTGCAGCATAACTGGGTCACCTGATCCAGTCCTAACTATAAGCTTTATCAACGAGAAGAAAAGAAGAATTTTAAATTGAACTCTGGATTTAACAGGGAGCCAATGAAGAAGGGCCAATATGGGAGAAATATGCTCTCTCTTTCTAGTCCTCGTCAGTACTCTAGATGCAGCATTTTGGATCAGCTGAAGGCTTTTCAGGGAGCTTTTAGGACAGCCTGATAATGATGAATTCCAATAATACAGCCTAGAAGTAATAAATGCACGGATTGGCTTTTCAGCATCACTCTAAGACAGGATGTTACTAATTTAAGAAATATTGCGCAAATGCAAAAAAGCAGTCCTTCATATTTGTTTAATATGTGCAATGCAGGACATATCTCGTGGTCAAAAATTACTTCAAAATTTCTCACAGTATTGCTAGAGGCCAAGCTAATACCATCCAGAGTAAGCATCTAGTTAGACAAAATGTTTTTAAGATTTGTGGGACAGACTACAAGAACTTCAGTTTTATCTGAATTCATCCAGGCATTTATGTCTTTCCTGCAGTTTAACTAATCGACGAGTGTCATCTGGCTTCATGGATAGATAAAGCTGGGTATCATCTGGATAACAATAAAATGTATGCAATGCTTTCTAATAATACTGCCTAGGGGAAGCATGTATAGTGTAAAACAAATTGTTCCTAACACAGAACCCTGTGGAACTCCATAATTAACCTTAGGTTTGAAGGACACTACGCATTTACATGAAAGAATAGGAGTCTATTAGATAAATGATTCAAACCACTGCAGCGCAGTACCTTTAATGTCTATGGCACCCTCTAATCTTTGTAATAAAATGTTATGGCTGTGTTTCATTCATTTATTTCATTCAAGCAAGAATGACAGCAGAAGGAATTTCAGAGGGCTCAGAGCTCCAACACAGAAAAATCCACTGAATGTTACAAGGACAAATATGTAGTTTTTTAGTTCACTGAATGAATTGTTTTTAATTGTTATTTCTCATACAATCCTACCATCCATACCCTGTGGCTCATATGTCTCCCAATGTCATCCATTTTGCTGCAATGCCAGAAAAAATGTTGCATTCTTTTGCTGAAGAAAAACAAGTAATCACAGGATTTTGTTTTTTTATCAATGTCAATTCTAAAGCAGTGCAGTATACGTGTTTATTTGACAGTCACGACTGCTGACTGCTGATTTTGCAGAGATAAACCAGGATGGCATGCCCTTTTTTAATACATTTAGAGAAGAATAATTTTATCTTGTATTATATTACTTTCAACACATAAAACTGTTAAACACAAAGAGGCTGTGTGCTCCTTCTTGTGTTAAAAGGTTCACAGTTTTAACAATAGATAAAAATAATGTGAGAACTAAACTTCATAATTTGTTCAACAAAAACACAGTTTTTGCAGCTGTGCCGTGGCACACCACCACAGTGGATTTAAATCAATAAGTGCAGGCTTTCAGCTTTAATTCTTACACTTACAACAATTTTGTTTCAACTGTTCAGGAACTACAGACATAAGGACCCCCCCCCCACCCTCCTTATTTTTCAGAGGCTCAAAATAAATTTGACAAACTAGCAATTTTAAATAACACCTGGATGAAAATCCTCTGCGGCCAATGAGTGCCTGAAGTCTTGAACCCATGGACATGACCAAATTCTGTATTTCTTCCATTGTGATGCTCCGCCAGGTCTTTGCTGCTGCAGCCACATTCAGCTGTGGCCCTATTTTGGTTTCTACTTGATTCAGTTTTTTTATTTAAAGGGGACACATCGTGCAAAATCCACTTCTTTAGCCCTTAGATACATTTTTTGTGTACTTTGAGTGTCTAGGAGTGCAGGAACTTCAAATGTATTCTCTCCTGGTGTGGCGTAGATATCTTTATATTATTTTTGGGTCATAATTTTCAGTCTGTTCAGGTTTCTCTATTCTCTGTTACGTTTTCTTTTCTTTTACGTCACAGTATTTGCCCCGGAACTGCTAAACAAGGTGATGGACTTCCGGCTAACCAATTTTGTGAATCCTCCATTTCCTCTGGTTCAGTAATGCCAAAGTTGCAAGCAGACAAGTCAAAATGTTTGGTTGTTGGGTGTATCAACCCACATGATTCCTCCAGCATCAGAGTCTCTACGAAGTGTCTAGTTGAATTTAATTTTTCTCGGAAATGTACTCACATCAGTGGGGAAAGTCATTGTTCCTTGTTGCTAATTGTATTGCTGCTATCCAACTATAAAAAAGAAAAAAAGAAAAAAGAAAACAGTGGAGTAGAACGCTTTACGACCTGGAGGGGAGCAAGATGTGAAATGTCTCATTCACCGTAAAAACAAAACGAGCTGCTCTAAGACGCGCCTCAGAAAATCTGTAAAAGAGGGGTCTGTGGGGCTACAATAATGAGGAATTTAGACCAAAGCATTGCAGTTCTACTTTATATAGATCACAAGTGAATGATTTACACATTAAAAGGAAGGATTTAAAAGCACGATATGTGCTCTTTAATAACTGAAAAACATATACAGTGTTTATTTGCCTCAAGGAGAAACTCTTGGGTTTCTTTTGCTGGATCTGCAGCAGACGTTATGAACTGGACAGACAACTTACTTTGACAGGGCATTCTGTCTGTTGAGCCCGTCCCTCACTTGCAGTGACATTTCTTTGAGCCTCAATTGTATACTTTAATTAATATCAAATACAAATTCAACACTTTGAATCAACTTCAGGCATTACATTTGATTCTTTTTGTCTAAAAGTAACAAAGGAACAGGCCATGAAACTGGCTGTCGGTCAACCGTCCAATTAATTTGAGGCTCTGAAAAGTGGAGGCTGTGAATAAACATTTTGACACAGTTAATGCATTACTTTTGTTAAACCCCTTAAATTAAAGCTGAAAGTCTGCACTTTAATCATGTATTATTATAAGGACATAATGACAATAAAATGTGTGTTTGCCCACCAAATTATGGACCTAACTGGATCTTTAAACAAGGGGCAAAGCCAAAAATCCTGTGGCATGATCACGTTTGCTGCATTATTTTTATTTAAGAAATGAAATGCTGAATAAGACAAACTGAATGCAACACATTTGGCAGATAATGTCAGGATTGCTGGTAGTCAAGTATTATATCTATATTCTTGGACAGCTTGCAGCTTGCCACTGAGCTTGGTGCATCCACTTGCCTCTGTGGCTTTCAAGGTCAAACTCATCTAAACTGCTGTGCACATAAATCACAGCATATGCTTGTTTTGTTTGTGAAACATTTACAAAACAAATAGCTTTAAATTCAATACCGAAAGGGATAAAAACTGTTGCCTAGGAATAATCAATTATCTATTTTTACTTTCAGACATAATAATTTGCTCTCATCCAAGATAAAAAATGATGATTATTTTCTCACAAGGGAAACAATAAGAACAGACTCTAGCACAAGTGAGAGAAACTCTGAAAGTAAATCTGCATGCATGCAAACAGCATTATATTTGTGGAAGAACTGGCAGAATCAGCAGCTGGCAAAAAACAAACCTCTGTGGCACAGTGGCAACGTTTATGTGTCGCGAGTGTATACTGTAGGTGTGTTATCACCTGATACGATTATGAAGGCAGCGAAGGATGTTGCTGTCTTTTTTCTGTTTGTTTGAATTATTTATTACATGATGGTATTTATGAGTGTGTGTTTTGTCTTGTGCACCTGTTTGCATGTGTGCATTGTTGTGTGTTTGTGTGTGTGTGCGCACATGCTCATGTGCATGTGTCTCAGCATCCCCCTCAAACTACCAGATGGCAGTGTTTCCTAATCATGGTTGCATTACTTAAGTAGTAAATCCCCTGGCTGAAAAAAACAATACACACTCACATGCACGCGTGCACGCGCGCACACACACATACACACACACACACACACACACCCTGACACGCCCTGACAATGTCCTAACCTTGCTGTAACACACACACATATCACACTCATCATTAATTAAAGATGAAACAGATCCTGGGATTGGTTGGAGCATGTGGGTCGAGCGGGATTCAACACAAGAGACTTTGCGCCTAATCAGAAGTACAAAACGCACCGTGTCATAGCTTGAACAAATACAACTGGCCATGCAGAGTGGCATCATCTCTGATCAGTATGGAGGAGTCCAGTCTTATCTGTCTTGGTGCCCAGTGCCTGCATTTCACAAGGAGAGAAAGGGGTATTATTTTGATCTCTACCGCAGAGTTTAAATAGACTTGAGGTAAATTTCACATGTTATGATGCTGTATGGCTTTTATTTTATAAAGAACCTTGAGACAACTCTTTGTTGTGATTTGGCGCTGTATAAATAAAATTGAATTGAAGTGAAAATTATTTAAATAGATATTATGGCTGAAATCAGTGATGGGGTGGGTTTACATATGAAATTCTGCCGATCATCTCGAATGCAAGGGCTGAGACTGAACTGATTTGCATTCACTTCTATTTTGCTCTGCTTTCAATTCATAATCCTTTTCTTCCCTCTGTGGTTGCAAATAAAATGCAGCCCAGCTTCAGCGTATAAATAGACCTAAATAGATTTGTGCATTCTCAATCTGTTGTCACACAGAAGTAACGCTTACACCTAAGTGACTAAATGCTTTTCTCCTGTAAGCACAGCTATTCAGTGTATGACTTTATTCTTTGCAGAATGACAGATGAGTATCTTTGCTGTGGAGGTGATGCTGAATTTCTCATCACTGAGTGTGTTGTGTTCACAATCCCTGGCTCCACAAGGCAAAGGGTAATCACATGTTCGCGCTCTCTCTGCTCCTCTCCTGTATTACCGTGAACTGGATAGGATACTCTCAGACAATGTCTATAAAGCCTAAGCTAGCGGGAAGTGGTTTAAATAGCTTTGTGTGTGCGGCTGTGTGTGGAGAAACAGAAAAGGGAATGTGTGTCTCTGGTTGTATTTCCTCACAAGAGCTCCCAGAGGCTCAGATAGAAAAGAAGAAAGGCTCCAATCTCTGCGCTTCTCTGCTCACTAGAAAGATAGACCAAAAAGTCAAATTTACTAGAATCAAATATTTACTTTGGATTCACTTCTCTTTCACTGGTTGTACAAACTGCCGATTTTATTTTAGAAATTAATTGTCACAAAAAAGTTTTCAATTTCTTTTAAGAGTTCTAGTGGCATGTTTAAGGGAGTATCTTACTACTTTAGGAATAAGCTGCTTATGTGCATCATTCCCCTGAGTTCTGCAGGAACATCAATACCACTCTCCTTTCTGCATGTAAAAGTGATTAGCTTCAGGTTGCAGTCACCATCAAAAGTGTTTAAGCTGTGCAAATAGATGTCAAAACAAGAGTTTTTGGTTTCATGGGGATGTGCTTTTACTGATAATCCACCTCCATAATGTTTGGGACAAAGACACATCTGTTATGTACACCACCATAATAGATTGTAAATCAAGCAATCAGTGATACAGAACTGAATGCAGAAAGACCCACAGATGAGCAGTAACTGAAGATGGCTGCAGTAAAGGCCCGGCAGAAAATGCAGCATTAGCTGATGTCCATGGGTTCAAGATTTTAGGTAATAATTGACTGCAAAGGATTTTCATCAAAGTATTTAAAGTCATAAGGCATGCTGCCTCCAGGTACTGGGTTGTTCTGCATACTTTAGCACAGAAAACAGTGCTGGGGACTGCAGGGTGACCAATGAACTTGCAGTTTAATTTCCTTTGAAAAGGTTGCTTCAGAGATGTGGAGCAAATCTGTGACCACTTGCAGTGAGTTGCTATTGGTGCCTCAATCAATCAGCAATCAAACAGCGATAGCATGGAGTCAGTCTGCTATCAGTCTGCAACTGAATGAAGTCAAGTTGTTAGTTACATGGACTCTGTGATAATATGGTGATTAACTGTGAGAAATAGGTGAGAATTTCTAATCTTTTGGCCACTCATTACAAACCTGTTACTGTCTGCATACACAGAAATTCACTTTAGACAGAAATTCACATTAATTGCTTGAAATTCAGAAATTCCTCCACAAATAGTGACGTAGTTGCTTCAGGAAAGCAATTTATCTGTAAAATGGCATAGATGCTCGGCAACCTTGCTT
>VUQK01018805.1:0-12871 GCA_015106715.1 Bujurquina vittata | reverse complement strand
TTGTAAGATTAAGTTTAAAATGATTCAACAGGGGGACTGAAGGATTGAAGCTAAATCAATAAGCTAATCATTTGAATGGTTTAAATGCTCATGTGAACTTTGACATTATTTCCCCACTCAGGCTCAAGTTGTTAAATAATCCCCAAGGTTAGTGCCATCTGGAATGTCTTGTTTTTGGTTGTCTGCTGCCACAGAAGAGAACGCCAGGTCATCTTGAACCCTGACTGCTGTTTTCTACATATTGTTTTGTCTGAATAATGTCACGTATTAACTTGAGGCTTTCTGTTCTGCTCTTGATGTAACTGTACCTGATAAGCTTTGACCATAAGAGATCCACACTGAGAGAAGATGAGGTGTGTACTCATCTCATGCCCAAATCTTGACTGCTGGACATGGGATCAGGACACCCCCGGTTAACCTATAATAACTGTTTGAGAGAAGAGGGTGGACACTACATCCATGCTCAGCAGCTCATGCTGGCCATGTATGCAGTCTCTCACCCCGGTTTAAACTTGTAAAATCTGCTCTGAAATGATTTACCTGTAACTGTTGGATAATGCCAAATTAAATATACAAAAGACTCCTCATCTCCCGTGCATGTGTGTGTGTGGATCAAAAGAACACGCTAAAAACTTAAAACAACAAAGTTTGAATATAAAATCCTTCATCACACATATGGCAATAAAAACTGATTCTGTAACCAGGTAAGGCAAAATAAATCAATATGTTGATCAATTAATTAATCATTTACTAACAGGGACTTGGAAGAGAGAGACCTAATGTTTAATAATCCACATTTAATCATTTTATTGTTTGGTGAACTTGAGGACACTATATTGTTTGTTCTGGAATTTTTATGCTTAAATAGTTTTTTTCTGTCTTTATTTATTTGGTGGTCTAGGAGCCATAACACAGCCTCCATCATGTTAGACCATGTGGTATGTTTGGCTCACTCTGCTACAGGTTAACTGTGGTTTCATGTCCACACATGGCTCTTCCACACAGCTTTTAGCTGATTTCTGGCACTCTAACCCGACCTTCCTGGGCTGAAGTGTAATCAGTGGTTTGCACCTTGTTGTAAACTCTCTGTAATCCATTCCTGATTGTAGACTCAACATGAGACTTTGATCACACACTAATTGTGGTGGTGTAATTACTGTAACAATAATCATAGAGGGAAGTGTATGCAGTCAACTCTAAGTTCAGCTCACTGACATCTATTAAAAGATCAACTTCATTACCATGAAGGGTGCTGCATCCATTTTCTTTGAGCCACAGTGTGTGTGCTGACGTCAGGGCTGATCATTCTTATCTAATTGCCTATTAAATGTTTCCCTGTTTGGTGCACTTCTTTCATCCTTTAGGCCTAAAATGATGATGGATGCTCACTGTTAGGAGTGTGAGTACAGTGGTCAGCTTCATGCTGGGAACAAAACCAGTACGTGTGTGTGGTTCATATCTACGAGTGTGTGTGTTACACCGAGCTGCTGCAGTAACACATCCTCTGATGTTCTGCACCTTCAGGTCAGTCGTCTTTAAACACCAACAGGGAGTTCATGACCTTCTCTTTCACTCATTATGATGATCCTGACTCTTCTCCAATAATATCTGAGACAGCTGCAGTTCTGTTAGACACGACTGACAAATTCAAGTGTGTGAAATAATGTTCCTGACTGCCTTCAGTCATTCAGCCATCTAACAACAGCTGCACGTGCTCCGTCTTCACGGCACCAAAGAACCTGTGGAGTCAAATCACGATCACAGGCCTCACGTGTTGGAAAAAAGCAGTCATCTTTATTTAGCATGTTTTCACAACAATGAATACTTTTAGCCTTTCATCTGTTTGTATGTTGTAGAATTTAACTGTTGCATTGAACCAATTGATGAAAGTGCCTCCCTTCCCCAGACCAGGTCAACCTTTACCGTCAGCAGGCTCCAGAGCCCGTCCACACGTCCCAGTGAGCAGCAGCAGCTTCAGCATTGAAACATGGAGGTACGAGTGATGTTCAACAGCTCCATCTAGACCTGGGCTCAACAACAGCTGTGTGAGTGTTACTGCAGTGTGTCACAATGGTAATCGCGCACATCTGCTGTGCGCTGTAGTGACTTCCCAGCACAGTCCAGTGTTTTTAGGCACTCCTAGTACTGTGACTCCAATCAAGGCTAAACTAGTGACGGGTATTCAGCATCATCTACCGCGGTGCAGCTGAAACCACGAGGAGGAGAAACAGAAGAATGGCTCGGGGTGGTCGTGTGTGACGGTGGTCTGAGCTCCGTGGTTTAAGTGGCATGTCGTGGGCATCGTGGTGCTCACAGGCAGAGCAGCGTTCAACAAGTCCACACAGTCCTCTTTAAGTACATCAGTCAGACAGCAGAGGCCACAGAGTCAACCTCCAACCAACAACCACCCAAGTGCACAAAAAACAGCCCCACCTGAACAACCGCACCACACTCACTGGCTCAGGTTAGTCACATGACCCAAGGAAAGAACCCTGGTCACATGATAAGGGGGGTGGGGGTGTCAAAGCCGGTTTCTGGCAGCAATTGGGAATGCTCTCCATGGTCTGTGACCTTTCCCGGGCTGCTATGAGGAGCTCGGTCTGCTGTGGGAGTTTTTCCTTCCCACAAAGCGCTGCTCATAGGGGGCCGTTCTGACTGTTGGGGTTTCTCTGCAGTATTGTAGGTCTTTACCTTCAACACAACGCACCTTGAGGTGACTGTCTGTTGTGATTTGGTGCTATTTAAATAAAACTGAAGCCGTTTTCACAGGGGCTGCTGGGCTTTAACCGAGCAGCTGGAGGAGTGAGGACACCACAGATGTCTCTCTGTACAAAGAACAATCACAGCTGGTATCTCATGAGGAGGTACCACTGAGCCTGCTGCGTTCAGGAGCTGTGGCTCGAGGTCATACACGTGCAAGCGTTTAATACCACATCTGCAGATGAGGGGAAGCTGACAGCTGTACATGCTTTATGTCCAGTTTGTCCAAATTATTCCAAACAATCATTTGGAAGTAAAACAAACGTCTGCAGGTTCAGGGAAGCCTTTTCTCTGTGTAAATGTATATAGATTAAAAACATATTTATTCTTTAATCCTTTCCATCCAGTATCAGGTCATCTCTAGAATCCAACTTGATGCTACTTTTGTCTGCTCAGCACACAGTGAGAGTGTACCCTTATTATCATGGTTTCTGTTCCCAGAGCAGGAAACAGAGCACATTTCCACTGTTTTCACTTCCAAGTAAGCGATCAAAATCATTTGGCCAAACTGACTTTAAGCCTGCCCCGCTGTCTGCTGGCCTGATGCAGTCTGATCACATGAAACACTGGAAACAACGAAACAAGCCAAAGATGCTTCAAAAAGTCAACTTTAAACCAGCAAAAGGATCCAAGAAGATCATGCATTACTTGAAGGTTTTTACACCTGCAGCCTAATGAGAACGAGCAATCACGCTCTCAGGAAATCATTTCACAGTCCATTTTCTGATTAGTTCTGAAGACAAACTGTCACTTTGAGACTTCATCCACAGTGGTTACACCTGTTTTCACTGTGATCCAGACTGAAGGCAGTCCACACAGCACTGTTTCTCTCAGTCACAAAGGACACGCCCACCTGTGCGTTACAGTAGGGCCAGGCGTGCACAGCAGCCTGGTGGCAGGGGATCGGAGCTAGCCTGGCCTCTCTGTCCACCTTGAACTTAAACAGGACAGCTTGGAGAGGACAGGTTTCTCACTTCTGTGTGCAAACAAGAAGACATTCACATGATTTGATTGGATATTAGGCTGCAAACCCTTTTCATATCAGTGAGAGATCAAAGTAGAGCTGCGGTCCTGCTGCAGCGCGGCCTCAAGAGCACAAAGACTCCACGACTGTCTGACGCTGAACACTCACACTTTGTCCACACCCGCAGCCAAGCATGCTGTCATCAACTCAAAAGCTCGCCAAGGTGTGGTTAGAGTACAGGTGTAACCACAGCCACAAGTGTGGGGTCCGCAGACAGGGGCGGAGCTGCCAGATAAACGACGGTTCTGCAGGACAGACTTTGCAGTGTGAGGCGTCCATCTATACAAGACTGAAGCCAAACAGGCTACAGAGTGCATGCTGGGCCTGTCAGCGGAGCGGGCCGGCACACGGAGAGCTCAGCGTCTCTGAGAATGCCCTCAGTGGTCTCTGTGTGCACATCCGCCACAACGTGATGACAATGTTATTGTAGTTCCACCCGCGCTGATACATAAATACTGCTTTTATTTAGAATCCTCAACACAGGAAGACAGGGAAATGAAACGCTTCAAACACTCATGGCAACCTGTGACCAAAAAACAAACATTCGGAAAATGTCTAAGTGCACTTACACAGCTCTGACAAGACTTGAGTCTAACCTGCATTTGCCCCCGAAAGGAAAAAGGCTCACAAATGGAAAGGAGAACAAGCTACGCGCCATTTTGGACCAAATGATGCTCCACATGCTTACCATGATCAAAACCGACTGGGTGGAAACGATGAGCAACGACTGAGAGGAATGATCAGTGGGGAACAGAAGCAGGAAAGACGTCTCTAAAACTCCACTCTGTGTGGACCCTGTGCTCAGGAGCTCAGGTTGACTGATGCTTTTCTAGATGAACCTTTCCCTCGGCTTACGTAGGGAACCTATCACAACAGGCAGGCATGAAAAGGAACCAATGTGAACCGTCAAATAAATAATAAGGGGTACTTCAGGAGGTCTCTGTGCTTACACTGACTGATGTGGGATGGTGCAGGCACAGCAGCAGATCTACTAGAGCAACTTATTACAACCATTATCCTCTGTTGACTTGCTTTTCCTCACACACACTCTGGCCTGTCTGGTCACCTCTCAGACTGTAAAGGAAGGGCGGGGCAGGGTTTGATGGGCTTTCTGAGGAGGAGTCCGTTGGGAGCGGGGGGGGAGGGGTTCAGAGCATGCCAAACCCTTTGGCATACGTGATGGCTTTCAGCAGTCTCTCCCTCAGCTTCTCCTTGGTGCTGTACTCAGGCAGCAGCAGCACATTAAAGCAAGTGTGAGACGTCGGTAACCTGCGAGATGAAACCACAGAGGGTGGGTCACGCCTTCATTAAAGCATAAATCATAGATGCAGTGGAATCATTCACTATTTTAGTCCATCTGCTCAGAACAATAAAGCAATAAAAGGATGGTTTATTCTTCTGATACGTATGAAGGCCTCGTCTACACTTCATGGAGGAGAGAGCATTCGCACTGATGTACATCAGCTCACCTGTCTGTATCGGGGCCATTCTTGGCGATGATCATCTTCAGCTTGCCCAGTCCACCCACGGGTGCTCTGTCAGTGCCAGTGGTGAACTGCAGGAAGAGGCGTTTCTGCTCTTCGCCGAACGAGTGCAACGTCTCCCAGAATTCCCTACGATTCACAGGGCAGAAGGTGAACACACTTCATACACAAACTCCACGTGATCAGCTGTTTGTAACCTTACTATAGACAGCACAGGCTAACGGGTGATCTTCCCAATGAGTGCAACATTTGGGAGAACAGTGGCACACACATCAGGATCTGAGGGTTTAAATGCACAGATGCAGACTCAAACAGACAAAGCAGGTGGTGGCTGTCTGTAAGAAGAGCACAACTACAAACATCTCACAGCTGACCTGAGAGCAGGCCTTTCTGAACATCTCTGCATTAGTGTGCACTGCTTGTGAGCAGTGGTTTTAAAGGCTCTGAATAAAGCCAACATTTAGCCACGAGCAGCCTGACGCTGAATATCACGCTGCTACTCTGAGCCCAGCTACAGGCAGCACCTGCATTCAGGTCAGCACAAACATCAACACAAACACTTTCTTACTTGATTATTCGGGAATCTCTGTTATAACCACCGTCATATTCTGTTGTTTCTTCAAGTGCTAGGAAGTCCAGGTTCTACAGTGTGACAAGAACACATGAGTGATTATCAGCTCCTGGATGAAAGCCTAGCATTTAGAAATATCCAGAAGAAGTCTCACCCTGCTTCCACAGATCAGGAGCTCGATCTCCTCCGGTCTGAACAGGTACTTCAGCGGTGACTCGTTGGTGACCATGTGGAAGCCTCTCCTGAACGCTTTGAACTGTTTCTCCACACTTTTGTTCAGAATGTACTCTGAATACTGCGCAACAAACTCCTGCATGAATGCACAGCAGTGAGAGCATGTCGTGAACATCCTGATGCACACATTAACTTTCAAAGCTTCACGTTAACCTTCTCTGAGCGGAGGCCTGGAAGGCTGCGCTCTCTCTGCGCAGCCTGGGTCCATGGCACCTCTGGGATTGAGAATCAGATTAGCTCCAAAATGCACAACTAGCAGCTAGAGACTGGAGGAAGTACAGCATCTTGGACTGCAGAACTATGAATGCTGGGTATTGTAGTTAACACTTTATAATGAGGGAGTGCTGCAGTGCACAGCAGAACTCCTTTAGCTGTTATTGTAAACTACAGTGAGCGTGATCCACGGTAGTTTACCACAGAATCACATGATAGCATTTTTTACTGAGCAATAAAAAGCTGCAGCTTAATCAAAGCTAATTATACTTTGATTAATTTACTCTGTCCATTTTCCCCTCACATGATGCTATGATTTCTTAATTCATAGGTAATGCCTGTGTTAAATCCCGGCGGGCATGGGTCTGTGAGTCCCTCTGAAGGACCCAGTGCACACATTAGTGTTTCCGTCCCTCAGTCACAGGGTTTAAATGAACACAGTGTGCAGAGATCTGCACTCACACAGCAGGACCACAGCACGCAGCGGCTTTGTAAGAGGAAGTAACACTGAACATTTAGTTTTCATGCCAAGCTGTGACACTCATTTCTCATTTCTCTAAAGCTGCTAAGTTAGCTCAGAGTGCTGTGTACTGGTTGCAATGCTAGCTTCTCTCTGCCTGTTCTGCAGACGGGGCAATGGCCTTTGACCAAGTCTACCTCAGCGCTCTCTTGATGATCTCCAAAATGAGACCAAACTTCAGACTCAGATGGCTGGAAATTGCCATCACTGCCTTCTGCCATAGGCTCAACAAACCCACTCTGCTAGCTGCACCTGAGCAGCTGTGTGCTGCTGCCTTAGGTTAACCATCAACTAACCATTGGGAAGTCTGCCTGGTAACAGTCTCAGCTTGACAATAAATATCCATACTAAAAACATGGATTTTAGGGATCGCTGCCTTCACGACTAATTAGATGAGCAGAAAAGGTCTGTTGAGATAAGTCAAAGGTCAAAGTACCGATCTTATCTGCAGGCCTCCAGCATCCTGTGGCTGCTCCACTTTCATTGAACACAACAAAAGCGCTTGTGTAGCTGAAGGCTGAGTGCAAACACAGAAACACACTGGAGGACAAAGTGCTTCACGCTTTCTGTTTGGCTCACCTTTCTGTTTTCATTCGTGACGGGAATCTTGTCCCCATTTTCCCTTAAATCGTACATAAGTGCATTCCCAAACAGGTCTGTGTGAGAAATCTGGAAAGTGATCATCATGTCCTCCTCCACGCTGCCCTCGTACTCCAGGAGCTCCTTCAGACTCTGGTATAAAACCTATGCAACAGTTCAGATTTAGCACACGGGGCGTATGTAATGCTAACAGTTTAACTGCTTTTCCTCCCCAACTATTCCACAGAGAAAGTGATGCTTACCGGGTTGGCATCAGCCAAGTCCCTGAAAGTTCCTTTCTTGCCCATTAATTTCCTGTAGACCACCATAGGGAAGTGGACATCCAGGATACAGTTGTTATAGATGGCCAAACCGAGGACGATGCCGATCAGCGTGTACTGGCCCTCGTTTTCAAACGACGACGGGTTGAACCAAAACAGTTTGGTGTGCTCGTCGTATGTGAACATGCCTGCAGCGGGAAAAACAGAGGACAAGCCGGTTAATGTGGGTGAATTCCAGACAATATGAAGCTGTACAGCCATATCACTAATGAAACACAGACAGGTCAACATGTTCTGAACGGATTCAGTGTGCATCCTCAGCGTATCCGAGCCTTCCAGCTGCCTCTCTGGTCTCCTGAAGCACAGCTGGATCACACAGCAGGACACTGTGTGCTGACAGCAGTTCAGACTGAGCTGGGTTAGAACTTAAGTCCAAACAGAAATGCTCATTTACACCATGTTTTCTTACCAATATCTGGGTTGAAAATCTCCTCCACCACCAGCTGAAAGAACTCTTTGGAAACGCCTCCTTCATCAACACCTTGCTCTCCTTCAAACTCCACATACAGCTGCTTCTTCAAGTCTGCAGGATTTTCCATTGCTATCATTTCCAGCTACAGGGACAAGAATAAATACATCAGCATAAACAACAAAACACAACTTATCCCCGGGATACTAAAGTGAATGCACTGAACTTGCGTGCACATACCCTGACCAGAGCATCATCAATGATGTGGTCTCTGCGCACTTTGAGCCTCAGGTAAGGGTTTAGCTGCTGACCCTGCACCAAGCTGTACAGCACAGTGATTCGCCGCTCGCTGTACATGCGAATGCGGTTGTCGTAGTACAGACCCAGGTTCTTGGTGACGGCGTTCAGGATGAAGGGGCAGGTCATGAAGGAGAATTTGTTTTCAGTTTCAACTTTAAAGAAAGTATAGTCCTTGTCCATCTCCAGTACCTCGTTCAGAGGCTCATTAACAAACTCCTCAAAGGGAATGAGAGGTCTCCGGCAATCGCTGGTGCGGATTCCCAACTCCGTCTCCAGCGGATCCACTCGGGGGCCCTTTTTGTTCCTCCGTTCCTCACCCAGGAGCTCCTGCAGGGTCAGGTCGCTGGACTCTGGAATGGGCTCCTCATCTTCTTCCTCGTTGTGCTCCATGTCAAGATCGCCGCCCAGCACATTTGCATAGTAGACGATCTTCAAGCACTTGGTGGCCGCTACCACTGCATCGTCGTCGTTTACCAGGTTGCGGCTGTTGAACTCGTTACTGATCACCTTGTAGGTAATGAGCTGCTGGAAGGTCTCCACCATGCGCCGGATCTGCTCGGCACTGTAGTGCGCCCACAGGCGTGCCAGCTTGGCCTGAGCTGCCAGTGGCAGTTTGCTCATGGCCTTACAGAATTGCGGCAGGGCGATCTCCAGGTACTCCGGGCTGTGGAGGTTGCTGTTTTCCATCACTATTACAAAAAGGTTCAGGTAGTTTGGGTCTCGTGAATAGACATTATGGTACGTCAGGTCACACTCCACATTAGGCGAGAGGTAGACCAGCGCATTCAAGAAGGCAGCTTCTATTTTATCATTGGACAGGAGGCGCTCGTAGACCCTCCGCACGGCTTCAATATCGACCGAAACCTCATCGGGGGCCAGCTTTTGGACATCGTTTTCCCCTGACGAGCACTCGCCTAGCCTTGATGATGAGGAGGAGGTGGGGGAGTCCTCCTCCATAGCTGTGGTTGAACATGCAGCTGCCTCCTTTTCATCTTCATCCTTGTCCTCATCCTTGCCTTGAAGGGACTTGAGCTCCTCCTTGGTGTGTGGTTTGGACCTCCGAAAGCTCTGCACCAGTCCCTCAGCACTGGAGAAAACCCGTCCTATTACCCTGATGAGAGGGGAGTAATCCTCCTTTTCACCACAGATGTCCAAGATCTCATACACTTTCTCCTCTGTCAGGTAATTTACATCTGCACACAGAGGCAAACATCACTTTATTACAAAGGAAATTAACAGGAAAAACATGAACGGGTAAGGGTGTTATTATTACCTAATGAATGTTTCAAAGTAAACCCCAGGAAATTCATTAATAAACAGTGACCAAAGCAAGCAACACATAAATACATTAGACAATAACGTTTCAGTCTCACAAAAGGAGAATATGTTGATCTGTGCCTTCAGGTCTCGCTACAGCATGTACACTTAATGTCATTATGTCCTGTTATTAGGCTGCTTTCACTGAAACATAACTACATTTTTCAAACATTTATTGTTTTTAGACAATTGCTGCAACTATAAAAAAAATTGGTTCACTTTTAGTAAAAAAAGTTTAGGTGGGGTTAAACAAAACTTAATAAATGAATAATAAATCCTTAAAGATAAATGTATGTGGTCAAAATAGGTGTTTAAGTATTGTGATTTTAAAGTCATTAATAATTGGTTTTAGTCAGGCTGTTGTATTTGGGGGACTAGAATCAGGTTGAATAATCAGATCTGATCTGACCACGATCTCAACATTAAATACTGACCCCAGAGGCCTACACACACACACACAAATCGATTTTTAAAACTAAGAAAAATCAGAACTTTAATAGACTGGACTAGTTATTTCCACGAGTACAGTAACTGCTCCCTGCTGTGCCCTCATAAAGAAAATGTGCCTATTTTACCAGGGAGACCACGGCTGCCTCAGAGTAGGACACTTGACTGCCCCACAGGTGTGGGAACATCCCAGTGGGACAGTCCTGGCCACTGTGAGGACTTGGGTTTGTCAAACACAAGACTAAAGGGCTGACGTCTGGAGGAGGAGACATTTTGGGAAATGGACCTGTGCACTAATCCAGGTTATGTCAATAAAACCATCAGCCCCCTATCCTATCCGTAAGGGCTTCTGGTGGGGTTATAACAAATTTAAAGTATGGCAGCAGACTTAGTGATTGTATGTCTTTGGAGCCAGACTGGGTTAATTATAATACTAACACAGCAATGTTGATTTACTTTAGTTCTATCACTCACTAAGTTTTCTCTGTAAAATACATTGACAGCAGAATAAAATTACAAAGCTGTGACCTGTGCCATTGACTCAGGCTAAATGATATTTAACCATAGCAGTTCAATTCTCCAGAGCATTGGCAGAAATCCTCAGAAGAACTCAGAAATAAATCAATTCTGTATCTTCAATGATGGGAAAATGTTTGGGGAAATCAGGTGGACAAATTATTATTTTCTCATTTAGTCTTTAAACTGTGAGGAGAGGATCAATTTATTAGCTAATAAATACTAACTGATGACAGTGCAATAATGCGCAATCATCTTATGTAATGTGCTTTAAACAGATATATTCTGAGTCTGTGCTTGCAGAACAATCATGATTTCATGTCATACCAAACGTAAGGTGCGAGTGAGCGAGTCTGTCTCACCTTTAAAGTTGTCTCGTACAGAGTGGACATCTTTGTGGTTCATCTTCTTGTTGCTGCATGCGGAGTTGCTGTGGGTGCTGCTCTCCAGGTAGGTGGAAGCGGTGCCTTTCTTTGAAGGGTGTGGGTCACACAGCTTGGCATTGACTTTGTAGAGCTCCAGAGCTTTGACCGCTGCTTCATTGTTATCCATGCGGCTGAAGCCGACCGACGAGGCACACCATGAGTTGGAGCAAGACTCATTCCCACAGCCCTCCGTTAACTGGTGGTAATAGCGCTCTATTAGATGCTTGGCAGCTGCTCGCTTCCTGTGAGGTAAAGCACAACACGTTAACAGCAGCGTGTGAATCCAGAGGGATCCTCATAAAGCCCTGAGTGGGATATGCCAGGATGGGAGATGTTTTTCCCACTGGATACAGAGTTTATGTCAGCAGCTGAACTTTGATCAGGTGGATGCTGATACATGAAGTACTCTGATATTCATCAAGGGTCACGACAGATAGATTATTAGCTTTCAGAAAAATGTGCAAGAAAAAACTCCAACTGTGTTGCAAACATAAACCTTATTAAAAGTCTGACCCTGCAGCAGCCCAGCTGGGTATGAGGCAGAGCCCAAAGGTGAAGGCAAATACTAATAAACATAGCAAATATCCAACTATTATTTATAAACATGGAAATGTAAAAGTTTTAACTCCATGCGATTTTAACCAAACGGCACTCCTCCAAAGCCAAACAGTGACAGCCTCTGAACACTAATGAACTTGGAGGAACAGAGTGATCAACATGATGAAGAACAGTGAAGGTATAGCAAGAGGACAGGAAGAACAGGAGGAGACCGAGCTGCTGCTGACCAACACCACACATGAGGACAGCAGGAGAGACACTTACATTCGGCTTGCTTCTGGGTTTTCTACTTCAGGCTCCTCTTGTTCTCTAAATGAAGAATAGACACAGGTCATGATGGATGCACTGACATTTCACCGACTGCTGCGGCTCCCACCCTGCTTTACGAGCTCTTCTGGTTCTCTGGAAGAGGAGAATCAGTGAGCATCCTCCCCGAAAAGCAGCAGCACCACAGCGGCTGTCTGTAAGCTAGAAGCACTCGGGTTAGCCTCCGCGGCTGGTACCGCAGTGATTGCATCCAGGCAGACGCACACATATCCGTGCACGTGCACCGACAGAGTGGACTGTGTCAGTGTGTCAGTGCAGACTGCAGCTAACCCCACTGTGCTTCCACCGGAGCAGCTGAAGACACAAATGTGCCTGTCGCTTTCTTAGCAGGCTAACACACAGTTAGCTTGTTCCGGCTCCTGCCGAGCCGAGGCTCTCTAACTATCCCACTGACACGCCTCATCCACTCCCTGCTCGCCGTGAACTCTGCTCTAACATGCTGCCTAAAACAAGCGAGCACCCGCACCCAAAGAGCCGCAGCAGCAGCCAGCTAGCTTTCCCCGCTCCCCCGAAAATCCCCGACCCTTTCCTCCGAGCATCCCCACCTATCGGGCCCTCCAGCGGAGCTCGTCTCGGCCTGTGGTGGCGCACACTCACAGTCCTCCTTCTCGTCGGAATTCATACGAGACTTTATCGCAGCTGTTTGTCCTCCTGCTGCTGTGTGTGGCTGTAGAAGCTCCTTCGCAGGCTGTCTGCACTGAAACAACACAATGCTTTAGTCTAAGCTTGTAGCGACGACGGCTTTGCTATAGAAACTTCATTCACGGCCTTCCTACTGCAGGCTCTCTCCTCCGCCTCAGGTCCGCGGCCATCTTGACTTCACCAACAGACCACGTCCCACAAGGC
>VUQK01018803.1:0-13153 GCA_015106715.1 Bujurquina vittata | reverse complement strand
TGCATGAATGAATGTAGACCAGAAGGTGCCCCCTCAGGTCCAGATTCGTCCTGGTGTCTAACAGAATATTGGGCTACAGTGAAACAACAGGATACACTTTCAGTGTCACGATGAACAGTCGGACGCAGGCAATTCTTACGCAGCCGTGTGGAACATGATGTGTTTTCCACCTGAATCAAACCAAATGTGGGTCACCTCAAGCAGAAACCAAGAGGCAGGGAATGCTGTGTCTCCTCACACTGCCAGCACACACACACACACACACACACACAGCCTGTATTCCGCACTAGCGTTTCGAGCACTTGCCGCGTCCCTCATCTCGTTGCAGAGCCGGGAGGGCGGGCTGTAGGACCGAGCAGCCAGCCAGCGCCAGGGCTGAATAATTGATCTCTCTCTGTCGGTCAGGGGGACGTTAGTGGGACGTTTCTTCCTGCATCCCTCCATGTGATTCATTTGCTCCTTCCCATCACAGTGTTAACGACAGCTGCTTCACCCTCCGCAAACCGCCACCCCCTCCACCCCTCCTCCGTCTCTGTGTGAGCGAGTGTGTGCAGGAAGACGAAGCGGCAGCAGGAGGAAGCACCAAGGACGTCCTTTTTCCAGCCCCAGGAGACGGGGATGCAAGGAGCGAGCAGTTAGATTAGCCTGTGCTGCTGTTGCCTGCTGCAGGATAAGTTGTGTCCGGAGGGTACCGCCGCTGAAGCTCTCTCCCCTGATCCTGGCTCGGTGTGCCAGCAGGTTCTGATCCAGCCGCCGGACGGAGGTAAAGCGCCGCCCGCTGCTTCAATGCACCCGACGGTTAGGGAGCTATCCACCGGCGGTGGTGCTGAAAGCAGCCTGCTCATAGCTACTAGGAAGTGCATGTGCGCTTTCACACAATCTCGACACATATCTGCATGAAAGGGGGGGATTTGAACCTGTGTTACAATTGCAGGCGCAGCTGCAGATATGCACGCATCTGTCGGCGTGTCTGCTCACTTAACGTGCGAGGAGCTTGTTTTCCTCCTTTTCTTTAATGCCGGAGTGGGATGGCTGAGTCCATGTCCCTCCAATGGAGGATGGAAAGTTTTACCACATGATCAGGAAAAATAGACAGGAGTGGTTTAGTCCGGGATCCACATGCGTGACAGCAGAGCGTCCTGCCGGGCTGGGGGTCTTTCACGGTGCACTTGTTCAAAAGTCATTTGACTGCAGGCAAAGCTGAGCCACGCAGCTCCCCGCGAATAATTCAGAGAGAGCAACATTTGCAAGGATACGCGAGCAGTTGTTGCTCATCTGGTTAGTAGTTCCGAGGTGTTTGAACCATTGACCTCGGTGCCCTTCAGTTGAAGAAATGCGCTTTAAACGCAAACGCAGCGCCTGCAAATATTTCAGAAACCACCGATTCAAAATTCAAATGCAAAGAGTGCGTATTGCAGTCTAAAGTGAATGCGCACCTCCGCGTTTAACGTTTTTCTCTTTTGAATTTGCAGATCTGGCAACAAAGGACTTCTGCTTTTCCGCAACTATTGAATGTAACATCGCTCGGATAAGGAAGGCAGGGAATTAAAAGCCATCATCATGAATTTCGTTATGAAACAAGCGTTGGGAGGTAAGTTGGAGCCTTTTTTATCCGCTGTAACCCCGGATATGATGAGTGTGAGTCCGCTGCTGTTTCTGCTTCTCCCGGAGCTTTCATTACACTCCAAAGCGATCACTTTTCTGCATTAAGTCGCGCATCATTACGTTCTGCAAGACTGGATAGTCACAGCTCAACCATTGCTTTCTTTCTCTTTGCTGTCTTTGCGCTTTATTGCTTTCTCTTCCTGCACGTCCGCAGCGGCTCGCTGCGCGCATGGCGCAGTTGGCCCCTGGTGCGGAGCGCACTTCAGCTGGGCTGGTGATTTCTAACGTTGACTCAATGATTGCGGGCAAAGGGGCATTTTATAGTGGAATAAGTGTAACCTGTAACCTAAGATTTAAAAAAAAGGTCTCTGCCGTTGATCGGGCATCCCCATTAGAAAGGCTGAGATACCTGCAGCGTCTCCTGAACTCGACACGCTAAATGCGCACTTTCCACCTGAGCAGAAAAGATAATGAAGACAGGAACTGATCTTAAATCATTCCATCCCATTGGATGAGTTTCTAACGCTTTGTGCCGCAGCCCTCAACACGTGATTACCATAACAGAGTTATGAATTTGGGAGGAATATGAACCTGTTGTGACTCTGCAGACGGTGAAAGGAGCGAGGTGGCTTTCACGGAGCGGTGATGGTGCGTGATCATTTGTTCCGTTTGTTCTGAGAGCATCTCCAGCCCCGCGCCTCCGGAGGTCTGCAGTTAGTTTCTCTCCATCTGTTAGACCACCCAATCCATAAAACTCGAAAAAGCTGTGAGTTATTGATTGGATGAAGGACTCAACATATTCTGACGTGGATTCCTCTACATTTCGTTTAAATTGTACTGAAGTACTCGCGGTGTGGCAGAGAATATCGTTCCCGAGTGCTCCGAGTCATGAAAACGGACATTTTTGAAACTGCATAGAATAATGTCCGCTTGAGCAGAGACGGTTCAAATGAGCTTTCTGGTGTTTGATGAATATTGTTTTGTGAATTTCTCATTATGCTGCAAAGGCGTGCTCCTCTTCTTCTTCTTCTTCTCTTTTTTCTTGACATTCTTACAGGACACATAAACACTTTTGTTCACTGATTAAAATCATATGTGGATGGAAGCTACTAATGAACCATTTACAGAGGCATCTCTCCTTGTAAAGAAATCCAGCACACGCTCCACCCCAGATTTAGATTGCTTTATTTCTTCATTTTGGATTGAACATGGAGGTATTTGACTTCAATGAAGCTCTAATGTGTACAAATTGGAATGTTTTGCAGCTGGATACCAACACATGCTTGGACTGGATCCATTTTATGGACCACATGGACAGCTACACATGCACTGACAGATTTGGAGAGCTGGTCAAACACAGCAGCTAATTACTTTCCCCCAGCAGGAAGATGATCCGGTCTCGCGGGCTTTTCTGGCCAACAGCTCAAAATGAGTCTGAAGGTTACTGTTACTGGCCACCTTCCCCCTGTTTCTCCTCCATCACCACCTTCTTTGGTCTCTTTGTATGATCTCCAACTACTTGGCTAACTTCTTCAGCTGAACACCACAGCTGGCTCACAGTTAGACACAGTGCCCCAAAACCTGATGCAACCGATCATCCACAGTGACATCAGACAAAAACAGGTGTTCAAAGCACGAAGCAGAGATAAAAGAAGCATAATGCTCCCTGTTACCAGTCATGTGGCATCAAAGTGAGCTTGAAGCTTTTACTCGGAGGCGAAATAGTTGCGTAATCTTCTTTTAAACCTGCAGTGCACAACTTTTGTTTCCCACTTCTGGCACTGATTGTCTTCAGAGGCTCACTGACATTTTTTTCTTTGGAAACTTTTGTCAGGTGCTTCTAGTGTCTCCCTCCTTCAGCTGAGGAGAAATCACTGGTTGATGTCATAATGAAATTATTGTGATTCAGACAATAAAATGCAGACAATGACTCATTGGCACTGATGATTACTGTGATATCCAAAAGTCTAAGCATGTAAAATAGGAACTATTTGCTGTGCTGTGTTTTTGACAGATTCTGTAGCTACGTGTTCATCGGGCATTCATACAGTTAGTGGGTGTCCTGGGAGCGGCAGGTGCCCGCTGCCAGGCTGGTACAAAGCTCCCCGTCAATAAAGACCAGTCAAATCTGCTGAACCGTGCATAAAGGAAATAGCACACATGAGGAAAATCAGGCAGGCTGTGCCAAGGTCTTCACCTTAAGCAGAGTATTTCTTTCCATCTCGGGGAGCAAGTTTTTTGTTTCCTGCTTAAGAAGTAATGAGTTTTCAGTGTGCAGTGGATTAGCTGTGGGCTATTATCTCGCTTCTCTTTCTCTGTGTGAGCTCTGAGGAGAAACTCACACTCCATCAGCTCCCATCTAGGCCCCGATCTTTTTCATACAGAGAAGAGAAAGGTCGCCTTGCAAGGTGCACTCGTCTGCCATCCACGACCCTTTGAAACGCAGGTCATAAATCAGGAGCTCTCCAAATTTTTGATGTCAAGGACGGAAAAGAAGGAAAGGCTTTGGAGCAAGATAAGCTGGTTGTTTGTGTGTTTAGTCTATCAGTCACAATTTGTGTGTAATGCTGGTAACTGCACCCACAACCCATCGCGTCCCATTTTATGACATATTTTGACATATGAGTTCATGCCATTGGCCACACGCCAATATTATCACAGATGCTCGCCATCCCCCCTTCCTCAGCCCCACTGGTGGCACAGTGCTGCAGCAGCCCTTTGACACAGCCTGATGAACCGCCTCCTGCAGCTGCTGCTTCTGCACCTTTTAGTCAAACACAGAAACCTAAACTGGGCTACGATAGGCTCTCTCCGTCAGCCTGCTTAAATCATTTTAAAGACTGCATATCAGCTTTAAGCTTCAAAGAATTATTTGTGTTCATTCAGTAGGATTTGTGTCAGTTCATTTGAGGGATTTTTGGTTGAAGTGTTGGACACGAGGTGGTGACCGAAAGCGAGAGCGAGGATGACTGTGTGAGTGTTTGCAGTCGGTGCTTGATTGACACCTCCATCACGCTACCATTAGCTCTCATGTGCCAGTGTGGGCAGAGCAAATTCATCATGATTATTAAAGCATGCAGTCCCAAACATAGCTGCGGGATTTTATTCAGCCAGAATAAAGGCTCAAATATCAGCGTGAGAAAGAAGCGCTCGTGACTTTGCCAAGGTTACAAAAGACAGCTGAAGCATTAATACAGTTGCACAGAGATGCTGTTGACTTTCCCCTGCTGACCCGTTCAAGGATGCTTCAAATACAGAACCAAGAGCGCCTGCAGAAGCCTGCAGTCCGGTTGTGTTTGCCTCTGGTTAGATCACAAAGCTTTGCTCGTCCAAGGACATTTTCCAAATGGCTCCTGCTTCATACAGTTACGTGTGACGCACAATAAAGCAAACAAGCCTTCTTATACACACGTCACAATGTTCAGATTCTATGTTATTGGCTTAAATCCCGTCCTGAAGTTCCTGGATCTGCGTTTCAGGACTGCTGGCTGCTGCTCATTAGTGTCACACAGGGAGATAAATCAGGACAAATGAGGAAATGATTCGATGTCCACTGCAGTTAAAACAATGTTTGCATGTTTGTGTGCATGAAGGGCTCTTATCACAAGAACAGGAGTGCATGCCGGGGGCAGAGAGGAGGATGACATCATCCAAAGTGCTCGTAAATGGAAGCCGGCTTTCTCGCTCTCACCCTTTTCTCACAATGAGACTCCTGCCTCCTCCCTCCTGCTTGGCTGGCCTCCTCTTGCCCTCAGCCTTGGAAGTAAATGAGGTGTAGGAGGAGATGAAAAGTGACAAATTGATCTTTAAAACTTGCTGTTTTATCATCAGCTGCTGATGGCAGATGTTGTAAAGTCACACTGCACTCTGGACTGGCGGAAGCTGTAATCTCTCTTTAATTGGAGGTTTTTTTCTCCCTCCCTCTCCCCCCTCTACAGAAAAATGGCAATAGTTGATTTTTTTTTTGAAGGCAGTTAAAATGGCTGCTGCACAGCCAGGTGTACAGAAGTGCATGTAAAATGTCTGACCTTTCCAGGAAGGTAAAGAAGTGGTGGAGAAACTCGTTATAGAAGAAAGAAATTTCATCCTGTGAGGCAGCTGCAGACTTGAAAGATCACAAGAGCATCCATTATCCATGCTCACCCCATGGTCTGCTATTCTCTGGGCCGGGGAGTTTGCAGCTAAGGATGAGTTCAGGTGTGATACGAGGTGGATGCTGCTCTCAGTCCAAGCAGACCAAGCAGTTGTAGGTGGGGTTTGCTGCATCACTGAATTCCTCTTTCACCGAGTGCCAGCCTCAGCAAGGCCCTGCTGTCTTTGGTCCACCACTTCTTCTGCCTTCTATCCTTCCCCATCTAATCATCTCCTCTTTCACGTTTCTTCCAAGCTTCCTCACTCCGCACTGTGCCACCTCCCCCCCCACATCACTTCTCTAAGCCTCCCTCACTCATTCTTTGCTCTCCCTTCTTTAAATTTAACTTTCCATCTATTTCTTTCCTGCCTTCCTCCTTCGACGATTACAGTGAATCTGAAGGGCGAGGCAAAGAAACCTCAATCAGGCAGCCACGGGGGATGTGTTTGTCTGAGTGTGTGTGTGTGTGTGTGGTGACAGAGCGATGGAGAGTGAGCGAGCGGGGAGAGAGTGACAAAGTCTGTGACAAACACAGAGACTTGGGTGGACCTTAGTAGTTGGCTTTGGCTGGCATTAGATGATAAAGTGTGTGTGTGTGTGTTTGTGTGTGTGTATCTGGGGTTTGTGGGTTTCCAAGGAAGATTGTGACAGAGATGATACACAAGCACACACAAACAACACAAAACTGGCAAACAACATGTCCACGAACACAGACACAACCAAGGCAAAAACATTCACTTCAAACTCAGTGAGATCCTGATAAACAAACCCTGGAACACACACACACACACACGCACACACACACACACCAGGAGTCATAACCAGTGGGATGTGACAGACCTCCTGCCCTCAGCTCTGAACCACAGGAGGGCAAACATCCCCACATCAGCGCACAAACTGCCGCCTGCAGCTTCACATCTCCACTTGGCAAACATGGAAAGATTCTCTAGACAAACTTGTGCGAGTCAACACATAATAACACATCGCTGCACACACTACTAATGTACTGAGATATACGTCCTGAGTCAGCTGTTAGGGGGAAACCCACACTGCTGTCAACACGTTTCACTGTGTGTTTGTGACACGTTCTTGAGTTCCTGAGAGGAGAACATCTGTTTCACATGCAAGGAGTGCATGTGCACATGGACTGTGGGCAGTGCTCGAGGGCAGTTCAGCTGTGGCAGTGCCAGAGAAGTGAACCAGCAGCACGCAGTGTCAGGTAGGAACAGGAGAAATATTCAGGCAGGCTTTTGGGGCTCAGTCTTGATGTTTGTTTCAGACTGATCAAGCGCAACGTTACGACCACTGACGGGTGACGTGCAGAACACGGAGTACGTCCTCGTCACGACACCTGTCAGTGGGCGGGATGTGTCAGGGAGCAGGTGAACATTTTGTCCTCAAAGTTGATGTTTGAAGCAGGAAAAATGGGCGAGAGTTTGGATCGGAAGGAGTTTGATAAGGACCAGACCTGCAGCTCCTGTGGGGGGTGCACGTACCACAGCACACCTTCAGGGGTCTCGTGGAGTCCATGGGCAGGTGGTCATAACGTTGTGATGGATGAGTGTCTGTGGAGTGAGAGTCACTGGACCTCAGTGGGTATTTGCAGCCGGATGCGCCCAGCCAACCACTAAAGCTCCGATGGGCCGGCGTAAGCTGAAAACTGCAGCACACAAATACATGAAGTGTGTGCGTTGAGCTAACGTGGGCGCCATGATTGTGTGTAAAAACATGCATTAATTTGAAGTGTCAGGACTAATAGTGAGAGTCTGACTGTGAATATGGCTGTGTGGTTACATAGGAGATAAAGCATAATTATCCAGAGGGATTAATTAGGATTAGCTGGAAACCCTGGAGGATATATGGTGATATATACCTCCCATATGACCTCGCTGACCCCCTGATGTGTGGATGCTGCGGCCCACAAACCCACGTGTGCACATGAACGGCTCCTCCGTGCCCTCCACTCCACGCTTTCACCCTTTGTCCTCATTGAGCTCTCCTTCTTTTATCTTCTGCCCACTCTCCCTCATGCTCTGTCCACTCTCACTAATGAGCCTCAGAGCTGCAGGCATGACCTCCATCCTCTCACTGTGTGTATGAAGCGCAGCCTTTGAACTCACAATATGAAGTCAGCTGTAAATTTTTAGCTATGCTGTAAGTGAACCTTATGGAAACGCGCTCTCAAAGCAGTCCTGTCAGCGTGCTTGTTAAGTTGCAGGTTTTTAAAGCGCCTCAATGAGCAAGAAGCACCCCTGCTTTAAAATGATTTTCTCCACAGTTGTGACCCACGAGCACGCTTCTCACCAGAGTCGAGCATGAACCCGCAACACGCGTAACGCACACTTCCTGCTGCATTTCATACGAAGCCTCGGTGCGCACTCTCCCTCAACAATTCAGATGAGTTTCTTCACACTTAGCCGGCTTTCAGCTGACTTGGCACATAAGAATAATGTTTTATGGTGGATAATAACCAATTTTAAGCGAACTCAAAGAAATGAGCCAAGAAGGGAGGCAGTGTAATCCTGATAAATTGAGCTGCAGTAATGATATCTGCCATTTTTAGACACCTCCGCTGCAGTGCTCTTTATCATTGGTGGTGCAGAGACGTTTTTAGGGTGACTCACTGAATCCTTTCAGCCGCACTCTGACCAACTGCTACATTCGGCAACTTTCATTTGTTTTTGCATATGGATGGATTTTCACATCTAAATGACTTTCTGTGTGACAACACTGAGTAACTCTGGGTCATTTTAATCAGCTTGCATCAAAATCAGCCAAATATCTAAAGGTTTGCAAGCAGCACATGAGTGCAGCTCTGAACATCATGATAATGTAGCAGGATTTAGATCCAAGGTACAGTACCATGTTAGAATAAAATGTGATACACTGTTGTTTCTGCCAGTTTGAGGGCACAGCTCGTGCTAACTGCACGTTTGGTTACCTCAGAGCTAAACTGAAGAACATTTTCAAAAGCACCATCAAAGGGCAGCGTGCCCACAACACAGATCATTTTCCTCCACCTGGCTGAACTGAAAGGGCCCATTTTAAAAAAAAAAAGTCTGCCTGAAGATGATTGATGTGTGGACATTTTGTCATCGCGGTCCAGCAAGTCACCCCGAAGGCCCCCGCGTCACACTGTGTTTTTGTCTGGGTGATGATCGCGGAGGACGTGACAGGAAGCGGCCCGGGGGAATGTGTGCAGTGTGCAGACCCACACTGGTGTGCAGGTCCAGGTGTGGCGTGGGATTTAATCACAACCGCGCTTTATGACTTTGGTATAAAATATGTTGGATCAGCTTTGGATGCACTTGAAGGATGTCATCTGGACATTTGCTGGACTCGTGAAAGCCTCTGATGAAGGTTTGGCAGCTTTTTGCAGAGTGGAAGAAAAATTCAGGAGTCACGCTGGGTCCAGATGATGCAGATGTGCTTGGTGGCAATCCGGTCCAATGAAACCCTGCCCGAGACCGGCCTGCCCGAGATCGGCCTGCCCGAGATCAGTCTGCCCGAGACCGGCCTGCCCGAGACCGGCCTGCCCGAGACCGGCCTGCCCGAGACCGGCCTGCCCGAGACCGGCCTGCCCTCGGTCTGCTTACAGCACTGACCGTCGTTTTAAAATGGTCAGTGCTGAACAACTGTCTTAGCTTTGAAAGCACAGAGAGGCCCATACAGACATGTCATTTAAATAGGGAAAAGATCTCCTAACCTCCACTAAAGAACTGTCACACCCGTGCACCGGCGCCATCTTTAAGTGGACAAAATCAAAGATCTCAGCCCAGGAAGGCACACATTCAGCAACTTAGTGACTCATGATACATTTAATGTACTAATAAAACCCACTCTGTACAATTACATGTCGGCTCTGTTAGCTGTGGAGCCTTCAGTGATGCGAAGACGAGAATTAGCTTTAATTCTCTTTAAGTCTCAGCTTCGTCCAGAGTTATTTAATTATATTTCTCCCTTATGCAGTACCAACAGTAGACTGACATTCAGCGGTCTGTGGGGGCTTTGTGCCTGCAACAGCTTGCTGGGAGTGGGCAGTCCATCAGCTGGGGCATGAAGGCATGAAGCTGTGAGCAGAATACCTCTTCTTTTAAACGAACAGGTAAAAAACGCTCACTGACTTTAGTGTGAAAATGGAAGAGCGATGATATTTAGCAGGTAAATGAAGAGAAAACCTGCTCTTTTCTGTAGTCTCAACATACTTGTAGCCATTTCCCCACATACAGAAAATCATTTCTGCTCTAACGCGTCTCATCAGCCTGGAAAACCAAAGATGCTCCCACTAGAATCCAGACCTTTGCGTACATCTTCAGCTGAGTAGAAGTTTGTAACGAGTCGGCCCTTCGCCTTGTTGTGTGAACATGTGAGCAGTTCCATGTCTTTTGCTAATTAACTGAGTGAATCATTTAGTGCATTACGAGGACTGCAGCTCCCCTCAGTGAGCCCTGCAGACCGGCCAGCCTCTCTGAAGCCAAACATGCAGACAGCACAGTGCTCCTCAGCGCATTTCCAAACGCATTTTTCCTTTTTGTCCCATCTCGACGAGGAGTTGGTGGAATCAAAACACCACCTGCTTCGGCAGAGAGCCGAGAGACGCCGTTCTGCATGAGAGCCACTGATGCTTATTACTGATTCACGCTTTGACCTAGAAAGCAGCTAATAGTGCGCGCCGAGCCTGCACGCCACTTAACTATACGCTAGTGAGAGGGATGACTGGATAGCACGCATTAGTGCTATGGAGCACCCACTCGATTGAGTTTGTGCGTGCAGTGTTGTACAGCACATCAGCATTATCTGCCAGGAATGGTGGCAACAGTTGCAGTTGACTCACGGCTCCTTTTGATGGTCAGGTTTGAGGCTTTTCTAATGTAATCTAAAATATGACAGTATAGAAATATGAACCTGCGCATTCCTGTAACAGCTTGGCTGATTCGTGACCTTCACATAAAGTGATGCTTTTAGCTGTCGTTGTTAATGCTGATGCAGGCAGGAAGCCGTCACTGAACTGACCTAAATGACCTTGGACATTGTGGTGCTGCTGTGTCGTTCTGCTTTGTTGCGCTGACACTTCCTACATGTGTGATGTACAGCAGCAGCAGCTGGCAGCAGTGTGGGCTCCAGGGAGCAGGCAGGATCTGCCCAGCCCCTGAAAATGGAATCGTTATAATATTGGACATGAAAATCCATCAGTCCTGAATACGATTGCTCCCTAATTTCATTGCTGAGATACGGGAACAACAAGACAAACAGCAGAGGCGAGCGCAGCTGAAATGTCAGTTAAAAAAAAAGTGGCAGTGGGTAGGCGCTTGGCTTTCAGCCGGAAGGTTGCAGGCTCGAGCCCTGTCCCCGCTTTGCGTAGTGTCCTTGGGCAACACACTTGAACCACATTGCCTAACGGTAGCGCCGGTCTCTGGCTGCATGACCGCAGATGCTCGTCTCTGGATGAGTGATCTGAAACCCTCATTTCGTTGTGTGCACAATGAGTTGCACTTTTTTTTTTTTTTTATAGGTCAGATTGGGATGCCAGTTTTTCACAAAAGCCTTTTAAAGTTCGCACTTACCATACGTGGTTTTTGTAGTTTTCAAACTTTTACCACTGAGATACAGTAAAATAAATAAACATAAAAAAATGAAAGATTTAAGTATTCCTCCTTCTTCTCGCCGCTCCCTTTAGGGGGCGCCACAGCAGATCTGTCCTTTTCCTTTGCTGTTCATGTTCCCTCATGTTTAGGAACCAAAATGTAATTACTGAGGTCATAATTCAGAGTTACAAACCTGACGTCTTTAAGCAGGACGCCACGGTTCAGCTACAAGTACATGAAGGACCTGCGTCACTGTCGCAGTAACCCGCTGCAGCTCGGCTCCAAAGGGCAGCTTCTGCATATGTGTGGCTCTGACAAAATGTCAGCGCAATATTTAACGCCCTGAAATTTAGAACAGGCTGCACTGAAATTAGCATATAGTTTGCATCTCAGACTCTGCAGAGTGCACAGAGAGAAACATTGGTCGGGACATCCTGTCAGACACCCAGCAGCGTCCAGAACTTTCTGCAGGGGTCAGCAGCTGTACATTTGGCACACACACACACACACACACACACACACACACACACAGTGGCGGGGCTGTCTGAACTGAGGGCAGAAGGAATCAGTGATGTGTTGTGGCCTGCTGTGCCACCGTGTGGATCCTGATGCACAGAGACACCGCCTGCCACCGTGACACATGCACACTCCAAAGGGGTGAGAAGTTATCAATGGCTGCTGCAGGAGTGTCAGATACTGCAGTTGGTTTTCCTGCACACAAGTTGGGTGATGAAGTGAATTTTCAAGCGTGTGGCCAAGAAGCGACTGAGTCACTCAGCGACCTTAAAAAACCCCTGCAGATGCAGCGGGGGCAGTTCAGTCCGTTAAGTGGCAAAAATCAACTCATGATGATAAAATATGCACTCATAAACTCATAAATATCCACCAACAGAAAGATATAAACAAAAAAATAAAGATTTGCATGAAGACAAACTGGGGCTGCTTCATGTGAGCATGTTACCATACATGATGCAGCAATAAAGCATTCATTGTAGCATGCGGTGCACACAAACATAAATTAGTGGCCTGTATGCAGATGGGCTCCCTCGCTGCCTCTGCAGGGACTGAATCACCTGTTGGCCCGGATACCTGCACCTACATAATGCATGCAACACTGTGCTGACCTCCACCGTCCACTTAATGGCAGTTTAACATCAAACTTTGGGTCCGGCGGATGAGAAGAACCAAAGTTACTGCAGAAGCAATATGAATATGAAGAAAAATGTGTACACAGCATAGTTAATCAGTCCAGCCACTGAGAGAGGAAAGTTACCAAAAGGCTCTTAATCTCAGAAGGAACCTCCTCAGCCAACAGGCCCTGATGACCTCTCTTAGCAGGGTAAACACAGGCGTAATTTATAAAATTAATTATAGTCCCATTCCTGTACGCCAGCATGCACAGTACTCTGGCCCTGGCCTCAGCGCTGCATCCATCTCTGCCACTCCTTCTCTGGTAGAGGCACGAGCAGCCCTCCCTGTGGGACACCAAAGCAGTCAGAATGTCTCCAGCATGTTTAATGCAGAGCAGCAGCTCCAACTAACTAATGATCATCAGCACGGCTGCAGCAAGGAAACGTTAGATCAGCTTTTTAAAAAGCAGTCTCATGTGTGGAGCAGGTTCCAGCAAGTTTTCCTCAATGTTTCTTAAAACTGCAGCAGCTACATCATCATCATCATCATCGTGTTGTGCTCGTCAAATGGCTTTAAATACAGTATCAGTGTTATGGAGAGGAAATCAATCAGTAAGACATCATTATTGTAACACGCTGCCCAACGACACCCCCCCCCCCCCCCCCCCCCCCCCCCCCCCCCCCACCACCCCCACAAACCC
>VUQK01018802.1:19548-33127 GCA_015106715.1 Bujurquina vittata | reverse complement strand
AGCTCAAACAGGTTCTTCAAAGCCGGGTTTGGGTGTAATTCCTCTCTTCAACATCTTCTCCTCCTGCTGGTGGTGCTTCTGTGCTCAGCAGCTCTGCAGGACAGGACATCCTGACGGAGCGTTCAGCAGAGATCCTCCTCTAATCTTGTTTCCAAGTGAAGCTGGAAACAACCAGCACTCAGTTTGTCTTTCTCTCGTGAAGGAAATCACATTCAGGCTCTGAACTTATTAATCTGTGGATTAAGCAGCAGCTTCAACTCACACGATTCTGTGTAGTGTTAACCAACTGACCAATCAGCACACAGACATGCTTGTTAGGCGAACACGAGTCTTAAGTAGCCGTAGATGTGAAAGTTTGTCTCCGTGTGACTTGTCTTTGTACCTGCCTCTTACCCCATTGATCATCACTAAAAATTAAACCATAAAAAGGTTCATAGGTGCTTCTCATTCTTTATTTGAACATGAGCTGAAAACCTGCATCCAAATCCAGCAACTCATCACGATCTGATGACGAATGCTGATCACATTTCAAACCAGAGAGAATCAGTTTTGGGGGCAGAAACACACAATAATACAGCAACAACACAAGTGATACTTTCTTTGAAGCTGGATTTTATAAAACATGAGATTGATTAAACATGAGAAAAACTCTTTCACCTTTATTATTTCCATCAAATCTTCATGCAGTTTCTCAATTTAAAACTAGATGATTTTGGTTATAAGATGTCGGAGGCTCGATACTTTTCAATCGCTGATTAAAGAGTTTGAAGGATGAGCTCATGATTAATTCAAAGAGCTGTCGGCACTATAACCAAACCAAATTCATGATTCTCTGAAGAACACACCATCAAAAAGCTCCTGCTGTAACAGATCTAATCAAAGATCAAACTGATCTGGAGTCTGGGAGGGGTTTAATACTCAAGGAGCAGCACCTCCAGGGGCTGTGGGGTAACCCTGCGCAGTCTGCAACTGCACCTGAACCCAGCCCAGAGTCTGTACCTGCACCTGAACCTAGCACAGACTCTTTGACACATGAGGTAAGAATAAAGTGCTGCTGCTGTTAAAAAAAGTTAATTTGAAAAAATTTATTGTACCTTTAAATCGTATTGCTGAATACCTTAAATAGTCTTAATTCCCCCCAAAGTCTCTTCACTGGATGCATTTAAGGACCCACTGAATGCCTTGTTTGGGTTTTTTCTGGTTGTTGGATATTCCTCTTCCTGCATTTTATTTGTCGTATTTCTAACCGAGTCGTTTTATTTGTCTCGCTCGAGTCTGGAAACGTTTCGATTCAGCTGGAGAGGCTGTGGATGCTGCACATAGTCTGTATCATACTGAGCCAAATCTGACAGTACAGGGTTAAGCTGTGTCATGTGAGGCATTCAGGTACTGAGGATCTCCGCATCATCCAGGTACCGCTCCAGACAGATCCAGGCTGTGAATTTGACAATAGCCAGAAACATGAGGATGATGGAGAGTCCGTAAGGCTGAAAACACTAAGTCCAACACAACATTTCATCTTCAAATTTTATTTAAAAGCTGCACAGGTGAGTCTGAGACAGTTGACTGCCTCAGCGCAGATCTGCGTGACGTTCCTATAGAAACCTTTTTGGGTTGCTGCTCTCCAATCATAGTTTTTGTCTGAATTGAGTTGTATGACAGTTTTTACAGGTTTTGATTAATCTTGTTATTAAACATGTTTTACATGGTAGCCATGATCATCAGCCAATCAGTGCACTGCACTGTAAACCCTGATAAAATGCACCATACTGGGCCACGCCCCCATCCAAACACTGTAACACCTGTCTGTGAAATCAGCAGCTCCACCAGCTCCAAATCTCCCTGAAATCACCTGGTAAAGGTACCTGAGAGGCTCACAGGAAGCCTTGTTAGCTCAATGGGTGGGACTTCCTGTGAGGATGTGATGTCACCTGGAGTTACCCGACACAACTGTGAACCACAGACTATAAATACTGTATAAGATGGACGTAGCTGCCACAATGAGACCTGCAGGCCCCTCCCGTGTGACTCTGGGAGAGGAGCTTCAACTGAAACCAGCGGCTGAGATCTGAGTTTACTGAAGTCAAAGGTCATTATCGCATGCATTACAGCAGCAATTCCAGGCCCCAAGGGCCGGTGTCCCTGCAGGTTTTAGATGTGTTCCTGATCCAACAAACCTGAATCACATATGACATATATCACAGAACTTGACTGCATACTGAGGAGGTAATTCAGCCATTTGATTCAGCTGTGTTGGATCAGGGACATATCTAAAACCTGCAGGGACGCCGGCCCTCTGGGCCTGGAATTGCCCACCACTTCGTTACAGCCATCTTTATTAACAGTCTGCAGTGATGGTGGTCTCAGGTGACGCAGCGAGCCAGGCAAAGTCATGTGACACATCTGAGTTTATTCTCACACCCAACAAACAGTGACCACCTGCCAGGTGTTTTACCCACAATACATCACTGCAGCACCAGAAACACTTTATTTATGGTTAACCCTGAGTCAACACAACCCAAGGTAAAAATTACCCAAGTAAAGACACAGCCCCAGATTCATCCATCAGCCTGTTAACTAACAGGGAACCAGTTAGCCTATATTAGCTTAGCATAAAGGCTGGAAGCAAGGACACTGTTAGCCTAGCTTAGCATAGCATAGCATAAAGGCCACAAACAAGAAAACTGTTAGCCTAGCTTTAGCTTAGGCTTACAGACTAGTGCAGGAAAACTGTTAGCCATGTTGCTCCTGAGGACTATTCAGGCTCCTGCAGGAAAACCTTCACGTTGGTCTGACAAACAGGCTAACAAGCACCTCTTTCCTTGAAGTTTGAACTGAGCTGTTTAAATAGCTCTAAATTTATTTTTCCCAAAATGCTCGGTTTGTCCTCTACGCTCGCCCCCATTGCTCGTGCCCCTTGCAGTCTGGCTCAATGGGACAAGCCACTGAGCCCAGATGCAGCCGCCACATTTCTGTTGACTGTAAAAGAAACATCTGTATGATCACTAGCATGCTCTATGGATAATGCTGTTAGCGACCGTTAATGCCTGTTATCATTTGTTAGCATCTGTTAGCTTCTAGCAATGTCAGTTAGCTCCTGTAAGCATCTGTTAACATCTCGTAGCATCCATAAGCATCTGGTAGCATCTCTTAGTATCCATGAGCATATGCATATCTTAGCAACTATTAGCATCTGTTAACATCTATTGCCATCTGTTAGATCCTGTTAGTGTATGTTAGCATCTGTTAAGGCCTGTTAGCATCTCTTGACGTCTGTTAGCATCCATTAGCTTCTATTAGTGTCCGCAAGCTTCTATAGTTTGACATTAAAACAAACAAAACTTGTCCCGGTCACAAAAAGCTTTTGTCACAAGCTGAATGTCAGACTTCAGCGTGACGGGACGGAGCTGCTGGGACAAATGATGCATAAACAGCCCTCAGAGTCTGACCACTATGTTTATTTCCTTTTAGTTTGGTTAGACGATGTGATGTCACAGGGAGGCAGGGCTCAGAGACGGGAGATAAACAGAGCACTTCAGACAGTCTAGTGGGAGGAACTTAGAGAACAACGGAGAATGATGATGGCATGAAGCTCTGAGGAACCTCAGCTGAATCAGACCCAGGTCAGTCGACCTGCCATGGCTAGCCTGAGTGGAGTAAGCTCCACCCTCCTTCAGTCAGTGAACCACAGGATCCGCCATCCTTCAGTCAGACCTCGGTCCCAGTCCTAGCACAGATCGGTCCTCCTCTGCAGGTGCTGCAGGATAGAGTCAGTTCCCTGCGAGGAGCCCCAGACTCTTTTCAGGGCTTCACACTCGCGCTCGTTAGCTTGCTCTAGAGCCCCGCGGCTCGTGTTCCTCATCAACGCTTTGGACTCCCGTAGGACCTGCAGGAAAGGAAGTGGAAGCACCGCCACACAAAGAGGAGGAGAAGAAGACAGGTGAACGAGGCATGTCTGTAGAAGGAGGTAAATACTTGTGGAGTTTGTGTATTGATTACTGATCAATCTGATAACCTGACTGCAGGTGTTTATCGATCACTCAGAGGGTCTGCAGCAACACAGAGTTCTGACCCCTGACCCCAAGCAAGCCTGACATTTTGATCCCTGGCAGGAAATCTACACACAAACATTTATCTGGCCTTTCTTCTATGATTCAAATTATAAATAATTAATATAGGGGAACATGTGAGATGGTTAACATGAAGGTGAAGGTACAGGTGACAGGTGAAATGGCAAGGATCCTTCATCAGGAGCAGACGCTCCTCCTGGGACATTCACGGGCTGACCAGTTAAACTCTCAGCATGCCAACAAATGATGTCCATCCTCACCCCGTTTAACCCACCCACGCTTGCTAACCCTCAGCTCCAGGTCTCTTCATGGTGTCAAGCCAAACCTGAACAATAGTTAGTTGCCCAGATGCCATCGTTACACTTCCTCGTGGGGCTGCACGATTAATCTAATTTTGATTTAAATTTTGACTCAAGTGATCACAAAAACAGTGTAATGGACAAAATTCCCTTTAATTTCCCTGACGGAATCCTCCCAAAGGGATTAACGAAGTTTTATCAAATCTAATCTAAAATAATAATAATTATTAAAATGAAGTTGCATTACACTCTGCAAGTATACTCTTAGGGCAGAATTTTGCTTCTACATTAGGTCGTTGCAGGGCTTATACCATAACCAGAAACCCCTCTGAATTTGACACAATAACCTACAGCAGAGACCGATGGGTTTTTTTGGCGTAACCTCAAGTGCACCTCACGGGAAATGCAACCAGACTTCAGGCTCATATAGCCCGTAACTATTCTGATTGGCCCGTTCAACACCACAGAATCCTCCTGTGCACTTCCAACTACTTTTACCCAGAGTTTTTGAACTTATTAGTGACAGAATAACAATCATTGTCTCAATATAAGGAATAATAATCATATGATCACTATAAGAACTTACAAACGAAAGCAAATTCCTGTAGGGACCAAACAAAGAAGTGAAAAACCAAAGGGACAAATATGTTCACACCCCAAAAAAATAAAAGAACTGACCCAAGAGGGATAAGAGTCCCAGCATTTGATTTGTTTCTGTTGGCCGTGCTGCATGTAAAACACTGGGACAAGAAGGTAATTAACAGATTTTTGCTGGAAGGTGGGCTCTGCACCATCCAAAATATAAACTCCACAGTGTTGCCAGTATCACCAGTATTTGCTGTCTTTGCTGCCTGAATAATTCTGATTTAGACTGAAACTGAGCATAACCGGGGTATAATGGGCCAGCCTGACTGGACTCAGGGAAACATTCCTACAATATCAAATAACATCCATTATGTCTCTACAAACCACAGGGAAGGATTACCAAGATGTGGTAAGGAGCTGTCCCTATCAATATTTGCCGGACCCCAAGTTGTCATCAAAAACCTCGGAAACCAATTTGAATCAGGTCCCTAGCAAACCTTTGAATACATGTACAGGATCTGTCAGTATGTTGTGGCACTAAAATGTGAGCTGCTGCTAGTCCCTTCCTGTTTGACTGACTAATCTGATCAGGAATCAATACACTAACAATGGAAACGTGTATGTGCATGAGACTGACCAGTGAGTCGACACCAACCAGCTCTTTAATCCGCAGCATCACTTCCTGCGTGAAGGTTCCTGGCCACAGAACCTGAGACACCAGCCCTTTAAGACACGCCTCCTGAGCCGTCAGCTTCCTGCCGCTGAGCAGCAGCTCGTTTGCCTGAAACACAGCACAGGAAGTGAGGTGGTATGGCGAAGGAAACAAAGTGGCAAATTAAGCAGGAGGAGAAGCAGCGGACTAACTGCAGCAAGCCCCATGATGCGTGGGAAAGTGAAGGACGAGCAGGCGTCAGGCGTCTGGCCGTAGGATGTGTACGGTGTCTGGAACCACGCCTTCTCATTGGCCCACACCACATCACAAAGTGGCAGAATGGCAGCACCGAGGCCGACTGCTGGCCCATTCACCGCCGCCACGATGGGCTTCCTGAACTGAATGAATGTGTTGATGAAGGTCCTGAAGAAGAGGTCATAAAGGTCAGAGGTCAACAGTAAATGGGCTGATTTTTATACAGCACTTTTCTACTCTATATTGAGCAAAGTGCCAGCTTACTGATGACATCACACAGTGCAGCCACAAGTTACCTGATGGTTTCGGCCATCTTTATGCTCTCCTTCTTCCTGTCATCTGTTAGGCGTCTGATGAAATACAGGAAGTCCAGACCACAGCAGAAGATGCTGCCGACGGCGCCAAGTAACACCAGCTTACTGTCGTCTGATGCTGCTGTCGCCATGGCGCTCTGGATCTCCTTCATCACCTGAGGGACGAGACAGACATGATTTTCTGCATGTGACTTTCTGCATGAGTGGTCTGATGGTTGGGGTGGGGACTCACCTCTGGGTTAAGCGTGTTGTTCTCAGAGCTCTTGGTTGACAGTAGGATGTGGGTGAAACCATCTTGTTTCTTCACCACGATGTCACGGTAACGGTAGGCGCTCTCTGTCTGACGCACGCTGAACCGAAGCCGTTTGTCGAATGCTGAGCGCTCCTCCAGGCGCCGCTTCCCCGTCATGCTGGTTGTCCCACCAACAGTGCTCTGTGCCCCTGACATCCCACCAACTGCAACCCCCTCAATCAGTGGCGAGTTTACTGGAGAGAGAATGCAGAAGCATCAGAACAGCCACTTCCTGTCTGTACAAGAACCAGCAGCTCATTATTACTGAGAGGTTTTAATGAGTAATGGGACAACACTGGAGAACAATCACCAGGAAAGAGGAGGAACCTGCTGTTACATGACCCTGTAAAATCAGAAAATTGTTCTCTTATTTCACTGGTCAGACTGTGGATGCACGGACCTAGGGCAGACATGCCTGTGACTGTTCTCACCTGAGCGTGACGTTGCCTCGTTAACTGGTTAATTTGATCTAATGAGCAATCACTGATCCTGTCGATCAGACATGCTGATTCACTGATCAGACCCAGTAATGACTGGTTGATCGGCATGTTATTGATTTTGGTGATGACAGCAACATGCTGTGATCACATTTTCCCTTAAATAGAGCTGGGAGGACTCACCCCTGCCACTGAGCGAGCGCATGGCAGCTGGCGTGATGGGAGCTCGTGGCGATGGTGACGAGTTCTGGCTGCGGGGGCGGGTCCCCATGCGGGCCCGCTCCTCTCCGGGACCCAGCTGGACTCCAGACGGCGGCTTCTCCAGCAGAGCAACCTCTGGCGGGACCAGGTGAGCCTCGCCGGCCTCCAGGCTGTGCGCAGCCTCACTGGGCGACTCCTCGGCATCCGGCCGGCCATTCATCGGACTCTTCGGAACTAAGATCTTGATGCCAGTTTTGGACAGATCCACACTGCGGCGTGCAGAGCCGGCCAGAGATGCCGACATCAGCCCAAAGCTGTCAGCAGGCAGTGGCGGCTGTAGGGGTCGGGGCGGGATAGCAGGGAGAAGCTGAGCTGGGCTTACAGGAGCTCTCACCTTGACACGGTCTTCGGAGCCACCTTTGATGTCAGTGCTGATTTCACTGCAAGCAGCGTGCGGCTTGCAAGGCGCTCTGTGGGCTGGACTGCAGTGCAGGTTAGGTGTGCTGCGGGTAGACCGCAGCAGGGTGCCATGTCTGTGGCGCTCAGCGTGCTGACGGTTGAATTCATGAACGTACGCCATGCAGGTGGACAGGTGACTCTCTGGCTCCCAGGTATCGCCCTCAGAGCCGTAACCTCGCCACCTCACCAGGTACTCCACGCGTCCCTTTCTGTTCCTGCGCCGGTCAACAATCCGCTCGACCTGCAGGAGACACAGAGGGCGGAGACATCAGTGATAAATATACGCCATACTTTGATGACATCACACTGATCTCCAGATCTCCCTGTTCACTAACAAAATATAAGCGATTACAATATTTAATATTATTGACTACTGATCAGAGCGTCTGATTAAACTGGATCAAACTTATCAGAAATGAGCCGGAGGACATTTATCCGCGGTGACCGGACTGAAGCCTTGAGCCCCCGCAGGGTCACGGCGGGGTTACCGAGAGGCTAACAGAAAGCTAATTATGCTCACGTGCTGCCTCTCCAGCAGCGAACTCTGTAGTTTTTCTCTGGACTACAACCCTCCAGCTGTCTGCCTCGGATTCAATTAGCCGGTACGTGCCCGTTTTGTTCGACTTTTGTAACTTCCCAAACTCCGCCACTAGCAGCGCTTAGCATTTTAGCATTAGCTCGCATCACCTCATAGAGCTCCTCTGTCGCCATGGAGACTGTGCGCGTGCACAGGCAGCTTCCAAACGCCTCTTCAGTGGCGCAGCAACATGAGAGACGGTTTACGTGCGTGTGTGTGAGTGTATGTGTCCGTCCGCGGCGGTACTGCAGGTGTGTCCGCTCCTGTTCGCTCAGGTAACTCTGCTCCGGTGTTAGCCGTTAGCTGTTAGCACCCCAGCATCTCACAAACTTCCGCTCTGACTCTGACCTTCAAAATAAAAGTTCCCCTGGCTGCCGCATTTTCTCAGAGCTGCAGGGATCAACAGGAAGTTGGCTGCAGTTTTCTAAATCATTTAAGTGTACTTGTTATATTTTTTCCTAATTTCCAAGCGATGACGTTAAATATGTAAACATGTTTACTGGGGACTGACTCACTGCCAGAGCCTCTGGTGGACATTAAAAGAGGGCTTGGTACTTCCTGAGTAGGTTTTACCAGTTTTTTTTATACTCTGGATCTGAATGATGTCATACAGAAGAGATGTCCTTATATGGTCACACAGCAACCTCGTGTATCCAACTCAGCTATGAGCACCCGGTTCATTTTTGAATCATCTTTCTGAGTCTGAGTCGCTCTCTTTGCACTTGTCTTCCTTGTTATTGTTAGTGATCCATTTGTAGCTGAGGAATAAAAGTTTCATGTAAAAAGTTTGCTTTACTTTTATTTTATTGATAGAAGCCGTTTTATTGTTACTATGAGTCACCGCACCAAACTTTATTGACACATTCAGAGTTGTGTTTTATTTTTCACATTCAACCAAAGAAGAAAACTTCCTCCATGAGTTTCGGTGTACGGCTCTGGATCAGTCTCAGGTCCTCCTGGCGGTCCTCGCCATCAGTCCGATTTCTTCTTGCTCGTTTTTTTAGGGCCCTGCAGTGATGGTGCTAACAGCGGCATACTGTCATCATCGCCATCATCATCGCTGCCCATGGTGGGTCGAGCCTTACAGCACAGGTAAAGGAAGCAGGCGCCAAGGGTCAGTGGGAAGCCAACCAGAAAGCAGCCGAGCAGCGGGGCCTGGCTGAAGATTGGCTGTGGACAGACAGGATGGCCAGTCACACGGACAGTCATGCAGACAGGAAATGGAAAATAGGAGCGATGATGTCACTTACCATCAGCGTGATTTTGGTATCATAAACGAGGCGTCTGACTCGCTGAACGACGCCATTTCCTCCATGACACTGAGGCACAGAGAAGACAGATGTTCAGAATCCAGCACCTGTTTCCTTTCTGCAGGTGAACCTCACCTCACTCACCTCCACACTGCCGTCCAGAATGCCATCCAGGAAGTCCAACAGGTGGCGCTCCGTCTCCATGGCACCAGAGGGCAGGAAGTAGCCGTCATTGGACAGATTGACCACAATGAACGAGGGAATGATGACCTCACTGATGAAAACAGCAGCAAGTCAGAAGCGTCCAGTCGGGAGGCCAATAAGGCTGATGTCAGAGAGAAAAACTCACCCCATCACTAGGCCGTTAATGTAGTCAGAACCTGCCATGAAGCCAAAGTACACGTCCCTGAGGGGGTGAAATCAAGTGTTACCGGGTGGAGTCGGGGAGGAGAGAACGGTAGAGAGAAAGTCACATGATTTTGTTTTCCCGTTTCCTGTACTTCTCAGAATAATTGTCTAACCTGGTGTAGGTCTCTCTGTGCTCAGCAGCCACAGTCTCCACCAGATGCTTATACCTGAACAGGTGACAGGAAAACCATCACAGCATATTCACAGTGAACATTTACCTGACAGATGATGACAAATGGGGGTTACCTGAGACTCTCTTGACAGAAGTGTTTCTCCTCCACCAATGCCAACAGCACCAGTTTACCTGCAGGACAGAGGTGGAGCCACTGCACCTGAGCCAATCAGCAGCCAGTGAATGAAAACAAGGTGTTCTAGAACTTCCTCCTAAACATGCTCAACCCTGCTTCTGGTTTTATCATTGCTCAGGTGAATGTCACCCTGACATGAAAAATCATCAACCGGTGAGTCTGTTTTCAAAGCTCAGCGTACAGATGTTTCTGCTCTTCAGTGCTCCAGCTAACATTACCTGATGACGTGACCGTGTACTCAGGTGTACTGCATTACCTGTCTCTCCCATGGCGTACAGAGTGTAGCTGTCGATCTGGGAGAAGGTTGGGAAACGTTCTCTGTTGATCCACGACTTCAGGTCCCCATCACGTTCCTCTGAAACACATCAGACTGCCTCCTTAAAGATCTTCAGACTTTCAATCATGTGACTCTCAAACGAACACAGCAGAGGAATGGGACTGTGCAAAAGTCTTGAGCCACTCATCATTTCTTTATATTCAAGCATAAATAGGCATCAAACTCAGGGATGAACAGTGTGGGTTCTGCAAATCACAGACAACTGAGCAAAGAACCCATTTTAAATTGTGTCTTTAGGCTCTTTGTTACCAGCAGCCTGTCACAAAAACCAATTTCTTGAGTTGGATCTATGAAAAATGCCAACAATAAGCATAAAAATGCTTATAAATGTCCCAAAGAGCTGATGGCATCTGTCATTACTGCTACAAACGCACACCATCTTTCAGCCAGAATCACACCAGACTGCGTCTCACTAAGCTGCTCGGGCTGCAGTGAGGAAGGGCAGCAATTAAGCACCTTATCCATTACACGCACTAATGAAGAAAAACATGGAGTCATTACAAAGAGACAAATACAACCTTTTAAAATGTTTCAGTAAACTCAGAGGATGCAGTTTCACGCTTTTCTGCAGTTTCATTTGCAGGCAGCAAAGTATTTGAATCCAGTTTTCCAAGTTCAGTGTGAACAAGTGGCTCAGTAATGTTCACATGTCCCGCAAACCAACAGTGAAGCACATAGCCTGTAAATAAACATCATAAAGTGCTGCTCTAAGAAAAGAATCACCTGTGATGAACCGTACTGATGCACAGAATCAGAAACTGTGGGTGTTACAGTGATTTCACGACTCGTGAGTAAGAAACAGTATTTTTTCTATATAAATGCTGCACATACATTGTTGTCCAAGCTCATTTTTGGTGGGTTAATATAATCCACAGACTAATGTTTCTACCAGTAGCAGCACAGAAATCTTTTATTCCAGTCCAGCATGTTGATGTTCCCACACTGTGGGCAGACCCTGGATCAGGTTTCTATGCTCGATATGTAGATAAACTCGCTGCGTCATTCTGATCTCCTGCCTGATCACAGACGCATCATTCCTGACCCTGCTGTCAGCTGGTGTCCTCTGCCCACAGTCACGCTCTTCAAAAATGGAAACTCAGCATCTGGGTTTCACTTCTCCATCCTAATGTGCCTGTATCTCATTTTTCAGATTTCAGTGATATCAGTCTATACTCAGCAATTCTTAATAGTGTAGCCCTGTTAAAAGCCAGATTAGCTCCATATGCACCATCATAGTGCAGAGGAGCTGAAGGCAGATAAGCAGACATAAAGCTCCCTGTTCATTGGCTCCATGTGAAGGAGTTCCTAACCACATTAACCACCTCATAAAATATGTATTTTTCTGTCAAGCCAAAACAATTTCAGCAGCCTCACCGACCTCAATGAACACTTCACTGTCTTTAATGAGTCGATGTCCTCCGTCTCCGTCCTGGTAAACAGCAGTTCTGGTGTTGAGCCATGACAGCATCTCTGAGGAGGTCATTACATCAGGCTGGTCGCCTTGGTGTTACTTCATCTTAAAAGTCAAACCTTCACTGTCAACTAATAATCTGGAACTGTTACTTTACACTTTATTGTTCTCCTTGGTCTCCTTATTGGTCTGTTCCTGCTGCCCTTCCCTGGCGTCAAACTCCGTTTTTGCCTTATAGATTGTGCTTCTGTTTACACATATTTACATACATCTCTGCACCCATTTCTCATTTTCCTCTAAAATATAAAGAAATTAAGGATGGCTCAAGACATGCACTGTATTGTATTTGTTGATGTTATTTAAAATTCAAATGTTCCGTTAATCCGATGGTTCAGATTAACTCACCACTGTAGGCGAAGTAGGTCCCATCTTTAAAAACCACCACAGCTGGCAGAGAGGTGAGAGAGACCGCCTGAAACACAGACACACACAGACACAATGATACCAAAGTGTGGCGTGCACCCACAGCTTTCCTGTTGCTTTTGTTGCACAGCGCTGTTCACCAGGGTAATAACTGAGCAGAAACATGCTCTTAGAAGGGAACAAATAGCACGTACAACATTTTCAGCAATCTGACGGCCACATCATTTCCCCATTTAGTGGACAATGTGTGAAAATTAGGAAAAGGAGAAATCCAGGAGTGTAAATCAGATCAGCTCAGCCAGGTGATTTAAATTTTTCTGCAGTGTCAGAGGTTTCTGACCTTCGGCAGGACGTCTCTGGAGGCTGAGAAGAAGTAGGTATGGACAATCAGTTCCTCAGCAACTGACGTATAGTTTCCCTGAAACACACGACAGGTCAGCTGTGTGTGCATCTGTGTGTGTGTGTGTGTCCGCGCGCGCAGTGTGTGTGTACGTACCTTCAGTGGGGATGTGGCTCCTACGTAAACAAACATGACATCATGGCGGCGCATGGCGTGCTGGAAGAGCTGCACACTACTCAGTGATCGGACCAATGGGCTGAGCAACAACACAGAACTTTGGTGTGACATCACAGTCATGATAAACGTTACCTTTTTTTTTTGCGTCAGCTGTCTGAACTCACCCTGCAATCCGATTAGCAAAGTCCATTATTCCGTCTTTGGTTCTGGCTCCCGCATAATTATATTTCACATCTTTCTTTAACCTGGAAACATGGTAAAAACACCTGTAGCACGATCTCACCTGTTAAACATGAACACGGTCCCTCACAGCCTTAGTCTGATGGTTTAAAGGGCACGTATCATGCTTTGAAATCCTTCCTTTTCATATGGAAATCATTCACTTGTGGTCTATATAAAGTAGAACTGTGATGCATTGGTCTGAATTCCTCATTATTGTTAGCCCCACAGACCCCTCATTTACACCTCTTCTGAGGCGTGTCTGAGAGCGGTAAATGTGAATGAGACGTTTCACGCCCCGCCCCCCCTTCAGGTCACAGAGCGTTCCATTCGGTTATTTTTGTAGTTTGATAGCAGCGATACGATTTGCTACCAGCAGAGAAACAGACACTTCGAAGAGGCGCTGATGCCGGGGGGGCAATGTAAGGAACTTGCAACTTAGGCATTTCTGAATTGGACAAAATCGCTGTGAGGAAAAAGAAAAAAAAAAAAAAAAAAAAGGAGGATTAACAAAATTGGTAAAACGAAGGACAAAAAAAAATAATAAAAAAAAAAAAGAAAAAAA
>VUQK01018799.1:4644-19262 GCA_015106715.1 Bujurquina vittata | reverse complement strand
ATCATCTTGTCCTATTGTGCCAAAAAAAAAAAAAAAAGAAAAGCAAAATGTCCACGTTGTAGACCGCTCCACCATTTTCCTAGGAGTAATGATCAAAAATTCCCATAAACACTCTTAAACCTCATGGAAAGCCTTCCCAGAAGAGTTGAAGCTGTTATAGCTGCAAAGGCTGACATCATATTAAACTCTACGGGTTAAGAATGGGATGTGCGTGTGAAGGCAGATGAGCGAATACTTTTGGCAAAATAGTGAATATTTAAGAAGCTAAAGAGGTCAGGGCAAATATCTGTGTAAGGGGTAAACTTCTGGAGTAAGACATGCTGTATGTAAAAAGGCCAGGGGTAATAAATTACAGCTTCAGCCTCCAACATTTCAGCCAGTAATTTGTGTTCTTTCAGTGTAATTAAATTCTTTGTTGTCAACCAAATAATGTTGGGGCGCATCACCAGTGAGCCGTATTTAGGCATAATTAATTGCCCACCCCTGCTATCCTAGCTGAAATTTTGGTGCATCTTTGGCAGGACACAGTCCATCACAGGGCTAACACAGAGAGACCGACAACCACACCAGGCTTTAAAGTACTTATAAAAAAGACGTAGCTCAAACCCTGCTTGATTATATCTGACTGGACTGATCGAATTAAATGCTAACAGGTAATAGCTCATGCACCACAGGCATTGGATCCATAAAATGCTCCCTGTCCCTCTCATGTTTCATCATAAATGCAATCATATGACATTGACTTATGCATCTCTACTAATCTAATAACCTCCCCGGGCTCCCAGCTATCTACTGATAAAAAAGTGCTGTGTGACATATTCATTCATGTCTGCAGAAGAGAGAGAGCAAAAAATAAAACTCCTTTCAAGTGGGGGATAAATTACAGGAAATCAGATGTTAGTACTTGGAGCTCACTGCCACACTGATATCCCAGGATGTGTTTATTATCCAAATAAGCATCCACTCAGTGTGAAATGTGAAATGTATTGCCAGTGTAATAAAATTAACCCTTAAAAAAAAAAGAAACAATAGAGTAAACAGAGCTCTGCAACTGGCGCTTAAGTGCTCGTTAAGTGGGTGTTATTTTTTGCTTGATCGTGCATTACGGGACTTGGCCAGATGTCCAGTCACGTGGAGGCACGAGAAAAGGGATCTGCAGCAGCCATCAGTGCAGTTAACTTTATAATCAAGAGTGCAACATTGCCTACTTCCCCTGGTGTGTCTCCTTCCATGCACAGCCCTGCTCTAAGTCTCTGTAAGTGTGCAACAATAATGGTTTTACACTTCTGCATGTCAGATGTAAGAGTGTGTGTAAAAGGAGAAAGTAATTACAGTTACTGTGATGAGTAGCTTGTAAATCGGTAGTTTTACAAGTTTTATTTGATGGCCCATCTTAAAGCAATCCACCGTGAACTCTGTCCTCTCAGCCTTTTGAAGTATCACAGTTACAGCGTGTTTAATGATGCTGGCCTACAACATTTGGAGTACACTTTGAACTCCAGTTGCTCAAGTCTAGATTTTATTATCTTTCCTATGTAACGCAGCTGTGATAAATATATTTATCGGGGAAATATCATGAAATGACTAAGTCCTTATTGATGGAGCGTTAAAGCAGCTTTTGGGTCAGGTCACATCAGTGCCTCTTCAACAAGTCAGAAGTTAGCAACTAGCTCATAAAAAAGGTTTAGACCAGACGCATGGTCGGTGAGGTGTCCCAGCTCAATGAACTCAGTTCTCCTTTAGCCTCATTTTTTTTAGCATGCAGGGTAATCTGAGGAGTAGAAAATGTGTTATGGTTTGGTTGTTTTTTGGCTATAAATGATGTGCTGTATGTGTTGCAAACCAAAACATACAGTTAGGTCCATAACAATCAATATGTGATTGAAGTGCAGACTTTCAGCTTTAATTCAAGGGGTTTAACAAAAATTAATTGTTTAGGAAAGTAACATAATTTTAATTTTAAGGATTGTTTTTAATTCATGGATTTCAACAAATACTCATTTTCTCCATTGGGATGCTCTGCCAGGCTTTACCTGCAGCCGCCTTCAGTTGCTGCTGGTTTGTTTGCTCTGTGCCTTCCGTTTTCCCTTCAGTAACTACAAAGCTGGTCTGTTGGGCTGGGATCAGGTGGCTGACTTGGCCATTCTAAAATATCTAATTTCTTTGTCTTGGAAAAACTCTTGGGTTGCTTTTGCAGTTTTCTCTGGGTCATTACCTGTTTACACTGTGAAGCTCTGTCTGGTCAATTTTGCAGCATTTGGATGAATCTGAGCAGAGAGCACAGCCCTGCATACTTCACCATTCGCCCTGCTGCTTCTATCAGCAGTCCGGTTCCACTGGCAGCCATATGTGCCCGTGCCATAATGCTGCCTCCATCATGTTTGACAGATGACGTGATATCCTTCAGATCATGAGCTGTTTCTCTTCTTCATACTTTTCTCTTCCCATTATTCTGGTACAAGTTTGTCTTGGTTTTATTTGTCCACAGAATTTTTTCCAGGACTACACGCTCTAGACATTTTCTGGCAAAGTCTAATCTGACCTTGTTCTTGAGTGTAACCAGTGGTTTGTACCTTGATGTAAACTCTATTTGTATCCATGAGGGTGTCTTTTGAGTGTCAGCTTTGACAGTGATGGACCTACCTCTGTGAGGGTGTTCTTGACTTGGTGAGATGTTGGTTGTCTTTAAGGATTTTTGGTGTTGTTGAACCAGATTGTTGATTTGACCACTCCTGAAGGTTTTGCTATGATTGGTTTACTTGGGGTTTTTAGCTTAATGATGGCCTCTCTCATTTGCAGTGACATCTCTTTGATCCTAATTTTTAAAATTAAAACTTCAGATATTATGTCTGCTTTATTTGTCATGATATAAAAAGGGAGCAGTCCTCACCTGACAATGAACCCACTTGTTAGTCAGTTGTCCAATTACTTTTGAGCCTCTGAAAATAGGGAACTGTGTATAAAAATGTTTTTTTTTTTGTTAAACCACTTGAATTAAATCTGAAAGTCTGCACTTTGCTGTACAGAGGCAAAACTACAAAAGATGCGTCTTTGTCCAACAAATTATGGACCTAATGCTAAAACAGTTGCTAAGTTTTTCTGCTGATAGCAGCAAAACAATCGGTCACTTTCATTTCAATAAAACAAAAGCTCTATTGCCAGAAGTAAATGCCCATAAACACGTGTCTGCAGGTTGTTGTTTCACTGTAAATGAGACAAAGCCCTCATCATATCGGCAGCGAACGCCTACTCTGCCGTGTGTTCTTTATCTATTAATCTTTATTTTAGCACGTCCCAACTAGAGTCAGTGCTCAGAGAAATTCAAGGAGGACTGAGAAATAGATCTAGATTAGAAATAGATTAGAGCAGACTCTGTTCAGATTTGGTATTTTGATGAAGTTAAACATGCATATCGGTGCTTATGTTTTGTCTCGGGAAAACGTGAGAAAAACCTCAGGCTCAGAAGAGCTTCAGTCCTCAGAGGGTATTATTTCAGTCTGGCTGGAAAACAAAGAATGACTAAAGCATTTACAGTGTGGGTTTGTGGTCCTTCTGTGCATCTATTTGCTGTTTCAAAGAACAAACTATTTTCCTGTTTTACGCAGTATGGACTGTAGGTGGCAGTGTTGTTGAAGTTAAACCGCATCCTCACATCGGTATATGGCTTCAGAGGTGTGTGTGTGTGTGTGTGTGTGTGTGTGTGCATGTTGATCATCCATCCTGTTTTGAAACAGACAGTTGGAGTCAGCACAGAACTGTGAGGGCATGAGATCTACACCCACAAAATGCCACTCATGATGTTTGACCTGGAAATGTATGGCAGCACTGCAGGAAGTTAGAGGGATTAAAGATGATGTGGAGAAGCCGGAAGAATAGACTGCAAACAAGCTGACCGGTGTAAGATATCCATGAGCTCACTGGAAAAGGATGGGCCAGTGGTCAAAGGTCGAGATTATTTCTACAGCAATAAGCATATTTATGCATTACACAAAAGAAAACTGATGATTTCCAGTGTTTTTAAAAGCTCTCTTTTAAGACATTTTCCACTTGATGCTACAGAAACAGTAAAACATCCACTTGAGTGACTCACAATTCGCTGTAGTTTATTTCTGGTCTCTGACACAGCTGTAGGTTTGAGGAAGGCCTCATTAAGAATCAGTGGATCCCAGCACATCCTCCTGAGACCTTTGAGAGAGGGGAAAAAGAAAGAAAAAAAAAGATAAACTTTATTAATCCCTTTGGGAGGGTTCCGTCAGGGAAATTAAAGAGAATTTAAAAAGGCGAGGCAGAGTTGTGCACGTACATGAGAACAAACAAGTGGGTGGTAGGTCAAAACAGAGTGTTTGGGGAGGTGGTCCCACTCCTGAATTTGAGGCCCCGTTTACATGACACCATTTCCACTCGAAACGGTGTTGTTTTGATGCCTTTCAGCCTCCCGTCTACACAGAGACGTTTCAGAAACGCTCTATGAAGATTGGTCACCAGCACTGTTTCAGTGGAAAAGACGTAAAAGAGGGAACATCTGCGTTGACGTCTGAAAAACCTGTGTAGGCCTTTTTTATACGGCACAAAATATTCAGGAATCAGGACTTATGATCAGTACTTCATTTACTTCATTTAAATCCACCCCAAATACAGACAGATACCAGCAAAAATAAATGTAAACTGCCTTTAATTACACAGCTTTCATATTTTTATCAATTCAGTCTCACAGCAGCTCATGAGAGATTCACAACATTTAATATATGAAGTAATTTCTGGTCATGAATTTCCCGTCCCTTAATTTTATTTTTATGAAGATAATTTTTCATCAGACCAGCCTCATATTTACTGATTTGTGCCCATGTACATAAAGTAAAGTTTCCTCCCTTTTTAAGGGAGAAAAAAGTCCACAATGTATCGTTTGACTCTTCTTCTACACCAATGCCTCTTTTCCACTTCTACCTGTCTATCTCAACACAATGGGACACAACTCAACTTGACTTTACTTGGTTTTGTATGTGACACAAACACAAACAGTCGCTCACGTAGCTTCCTCTGGATTCTGTCATTAGCTTTGAGCATGAAAGCATCTGCGTTGGTTGGTGTGTAGCCCTGTCCCTCATTGCCGAGTTTCAAAAATAGGTTTGATTCTTGTGAAGGAGTCGCTCTCATGACTCATCTAGTGTCATCACTGCCTGGCCAATCAGTGGCATGCATTCTGTTGATGTCACATTTTCAAATAGACTTGGTGCACTTGGAACCCCGGCTGAGTAGGTACTAAAAAAAGCACCTGGTCCCAGGCACTAGCACCTAATGAGAACTTCTGAGCCAAGTCGAGTCGAGTTGAGCTGAGCAGGTACTCGTGGACAAGCAGCATAAATGGACCAATTGAGTGCCACCTACTACTTTTTGGTGCAGGCTGTCTTGTTTTGTTCTGGGGTTTTTGTATTTTTGCATCTTTTTAATTATTTTTTTAAAAACAAACAAAACAACAAAAAACAGAGAACAAAGAACAAAGTCCTGTTTTGAAGCCTCAAGACAACCCAAAAATGAATGGCTGAGCCCATAAACTCATCAGGAAAGTGTTTAGCGGTTTTCCATTAACCTCTGTAGGACTAAAAGTCTTTCAGCAGCCCAATTATTCTAATTGTGTCCTCCTGGATGCAAACAAAATTTGGTTTAGTGAAATTTCTTTTGAGGTTATTTCCTCACGTCCCTCTGACGTCTTCCCAACATGTTTAATCCTTCAACCAAACACAATGCAGTGGCGTTCCTTTTGAATGGAACAGTCCAGGCTAATGTAAACACAATTATAAACTTTTTTTTGTTGGAACAAAGTCAATAATTCACTAGACAACAAATAAGATATCAATGTACTAACCATAAAGTGTTACTGTCGGGCAATCTCTGCACAAAGCACATATTTTTATCCAACTGTGCTGACGTCTATTTCAGTCTACAGAATTCAGCACTATCTTTGTTACAGGAAAAAAAAAAAGCAAAAGTCCAGCACAGAGCGGCTCAGTGAATGTGGCCTGGACTCTGTGGAGGGGAGGGTCATGGTGTCTGAGATGCCATAGAAGGACAGAATACCTGCTCTGTGATACACTTAAACTCCTCCAGATGATGAAGGACCTGCAACGTCAGTTTGAACTTTGTTGTACCAAAATATGTAACGGTTAGTGTAAAAACACAATGACCAAGACTTGTCTTGACTTGTCAGACTTGTTGAATCCAAATATACATTGTTCTGAGTCACCTGCTCTTACGCCAACTCCTCTCCCTCTCCACTCAATCTCCCTTCTTTCACATGAATATTATGGGAATTCTGCTCCGGTCTCTGGCAGCAAAACACCCACTGTCGATGCCTCACTCAGGATGTCCCGTAGTTTATCTCTGGTCTCTGACGCAGCTGCTGTCACATCCTCAAAGTGCATCTGAGGATAAATATTGATGCTGGGTGAGTGTGCAGACTCACTGAGTGTTGACCGTGAGGGGTAGGTGTTGTAGAAACTGCTTGTGATCCTCTGTGTGTGAAAGCTGCTCCAGCTCCTCGTCTGTCCTCTTCAGCTCAGCGATCTCCTGCTCCAGCTTCTCCTGAAGCTCTTTGTCTTGACTCACTTCAGTTTCCTGCCAGGATCTGACCTGCTGCTTCGCATCATAGTGTCTTTTCTTGATGAGCCTCCATCTTTCTCTCCATCTTGGGTTCTCTGAAGGATTTTTCATCTTGAGTTCCTTCTGCTTCTGCTCTGGATTGACTTCTTGGAGTCTAGTTTTCTTCTTCTTCTCCACTAAATCAGTTAACATGATGTTTTTTCTCCAGGAGAGGCCCCAGTGTGAAAGGCTTCCTGCACCGAAGGCAGCTGTGTTTTCTTTTTGGAGCCTCTCCTTTCCTGTGGGTTTTAATACAGCTCTTCCAGTAGCTGTGTCCACAGGGAATAGCTACCAGATCCTTCAGTAAATCTAGACAAATTGAACAAAATAATTTCTCTGTACTTGTGGCATTTGATTCTGCAACATGCTGAAAAAGGCGTGTTTGAATCTGAGCTGTATTTATGACTTTAATTTTATATGTTTATTATCAGTTTGATCTTTGCCAAGATGGTTGACCTTCCTTTAAACCATAAAAGATTGAGCTTTGGTCATATGGGACCAATGATGTGCAGTTTGCCTCTGGCAACCTGTCACATTACAGTTTATCTATAATGTATTTATGGATAGCATATTTAGTTTAGCCTTTGAACATATTCAGTAAATGGACACCAAAGATTAGTGTCACGAATTCGCTAAATGTGACTAAATGTGAAACATAGCTAGAATCGCCTCTTCTGTTTCTGAGTTATGGTGTTAATCACTTTTAACTACATAGGCTGGAGTATACCACTGGTATTAGAGGAAATGTGCATCAAAGTTTAAGATATGTTTATCAGAAAGATTCTTATATGTTCATGTAAATGAGAAGTCTTCTTTACACACAAAAGTTGGTCCTGGAGTTCCACAGGGTTTGGTGCTAGGAGCAGTCTTTTTCATGTTATACATCACATCTGTCAAAGGCCCGCAAGATAATTTCATATACAGTAGCTATTATTAATGGCCCACCGGTAAATAGCGCTATCTCCACTTATACTACAAATCCCACTATGCACTGCAACAGCTGCTGCGCAGGTCAAGACCTGTGCACTAACCCGTTTTCCCGTGTTGCCAATGACACATTGATCAGTGGTCATATCAAAAAAGGAAATTTGCATTTTTTCATTAGCTTGAAATGTTCTAATTTTCCCTGATGTTATTTTTGAAGAAAAAATATTCTTTTTTTGTTTAATGTGTTGGGGAAAAGTTACTGTATTATGACCATTCAAATTCATAATGCAGATTAAAATATGTTCAATCAATCAATAAATCCTGTTTGGTAGTGTGTTTCCTGGAAATTTTAAGTAAAAGTATAACATGATTGCTTAAAACTTTAGTTTAACGATAACTAAAGCAACTTAACCTTCTGAGAGCTGCACGATATTGTCACATAATAAAACTTCCTGTCTTCTTCATAGCAACTTTGGTGCATAAAGATGATGATTAAATGGCAATAAGATGGAATCAGCTGCTATTGGTTTGCAATTGAGTGGGATCAAGTTGGCTCTCTGTGATCATATGACAATTAACTTTGATAACAATGACATTATCTCAGCAACCTGGCTTTTATATTGGAATATGACCAGAATACAAACAGTTGAGTCTATCACACAGAGACTTGTCAAGTTACTCCCCACTAGACAACCTCCGCAATCACCAATCAAAAAGTGGTCGACTAGAGTTACATGCTCAATTTCTGGACCACTTGGTACAACACATATTTTTCCAGCATCATAATTACATTCACTTACTGTATTTTAAGAAAAACTAACATACAGTCTGGCATGAATAAACACTACGGCAATGCTAAAGGGCTAAGTCTGGAACATTTTTCTTTTTTATCTGGCATCAGCTTCAAAATACTCCAGGGGCTGTTGAGGGATGAATATCAAGATGTTTGGGGAGGTTTGAAGCTTTTTTTTGGCAGCTGCAAAGAAAAGCAAACTACAAGGACATTCAAGAACAGACTGTCCGGTTAAACTCAATGAATATATAATTTTTTTTAAACTGTTCTTTTCTATGTTCCTTTGTTTTTGTTTAGGCTTCATCCCTGTGATATGGTTCCGCAGGTTTTTTTGTAATACTTTGACAACCTTATCTGACACTTACGTCTATCCTCACAAAGAATTCAGGGTCACTAAATCTGAACTCTTGTCATGGTTGACCTTTAGGGGTCAGAAGTGTTAACTGCTTTAGCTGCTGTTATCTGAGACTCACAAATGGAGCGCCGGCGGTCATTTTCCAGGTGTGCTTTCACACATTTTTGCACACACGGGCCTCTGCACAGCCATTAGGAGGAGCCTGGTGGAATCTTCTTGTAGAATTTAGTCAGTTTAATGATTATCATTGCATTAAATTTGCACCTTCTCAACTTTAGGTGTGGCTTGTTTAGGTACAGATTATGACTAATGCAGCTAAGCACACCCTTTTCATGTTCTTGCTCTTAAAACAAGACTTATAAGGCATATATTTGGTATATGGTCAATAATAAGAATAGGTGAAAAATCACTTATAGAAACAGATTATTACCATAAATTCTGCAGCTCTGTGGAGTTTTCCAGCATCTGGGAGCTGACTTTGTATTACAAGTCATAACTTGACTGTTGTGGTTCAGTTGCTACTTGCCGGTATACCAGTGTTGCCATACAGCCAAACTGCATTCTGAGAATTATAATGTCAAATATTTTTCCGATGAGTATAAAACTCTAGATGGATGAGTCACTCCATTTACCTAAGGGCGTGGCTGCTGTGATTTGCTACCTTCTGACATTTGTGAACTTGCATTTTGAAGTCTCACGCTTATTTTTGTTGACCATATTTGGATGGCACTGGAAAGCAAAGTTAGCTTGACTCATAGGGTGTATGGAAAATGATGCATTTTTGGCTTTGATAGGTGTGGTGACTGACTTGTGTTTGTTCATATATTTTCATTCTCATCTCATTCTTTAAATGAAATGATGAGATTTTCATTTTTGTTTCCTATTTTATTAACGAAGATCACATATCATGAGGAAAAAATAAGTGAAGATGAATGTTTAAAGAGGGCAAAGAGGAAATCATGGAGTTTATAAGAAAGATGGATATAATTCTGTCTTCACCCATTTCAGAGCCTGAAGTTACTATAATTGGCTGAGAGGGTCCATAGCTGTTCTAAAATGCTCCAAAAAGCACCAACACCACAAACACAGCACAGAGATATTGACTGTAGTGAAGCCTAACAGACAGCTAGCAGCTATCACCACCTTAGGCCCCACACAGGGATCATTTAGTGGCCATCTGGCAACCACAGGTCGTGAAGTGAAAATGAGTATTCCCTGGATGGTTGTTTCTGGAGGTTTCTAGCAGTCACTAGTGTCAAAGTGCAAACATGTTTGAGACCCCAGTGTCACCTCCCCGGGCGAAACTGAGCGCACCACGATGGGAAAACTCAACCTTAGGCGGGTGGGCGTCAACGTCGTTGCCACATTGAATAGTCAGTCTCTTACAAAGTGAGAAATATGAATCAGATCACAGCAAAGAAGGAATTAAGGGATTCTTCTTCTCAGTCTATCAAGAAACTTTATTTAGTTGTATTTTAATTCATAAAGAGATTCTAGAATATTATTCATGAATGCAAACTTTCTCTTTGTAGAAAGTCTAAAAATGACATATAGGCAACATTCAGGAAGTGCCTCAACCCAACGCCCGTGACGTTGGTTCAACTTTCTTTTTTTGTCACTATTTTTCAACCATGAATAGACATAGAGAAATGACTGCCAGCCGACAGGTACAGAGAGGAGCAGAGGAGCTGTAGTGTCATTCATCCTGGTGTCGGCTACTTTTGTATTTTTCCTCTCAGCTCCGCTCTCCTGTCTGTCCTTTTTATAGAGCTTTTATCCCGTCGTTTTAATCCTTCTCCTACTCTCTCCCTCCCTCCTTCCTTTTGCTTCTTTCCTCCTTCAGGCGCCTCTTCTCTTTCCTAACTTCGTCCCTCAAATGATCCTCTAAAACCTTGCCTCCTTTTTGCCCACTTCCACCTACTTTTGACCTCTTTATTCCCTTTCGTGCTTCTCTGTTTCCTCATTCCTGTGTCCTGTATTAACACCCTTTCTCTCCCTTTTCTGCCTTTCCATCCCACCACCTTTATCTTGTACCCCACCTTACCATCACTCCTTTCTTTTTCTATCTCTTCCATGGTCTGTTTAGCTCCACTTGTTCACGTTCTCTACTTTCTCACTTCCACCCTCATGTCTTTCGTCTCTCTATACTTCCTACAATCTTCTCCCTCAGCATTTGTTCCTTTTTCTAACACCTAGACCTCCCTTCACGTTTCTCCCTCCTTTTTCCCCTCCTTTTTCTCTCCCTCTTGTGTTTATGTACTCAGCTCCTGGAAGTCAAGCCAGCATGCACCACTCCTCCTCCTCTCTTAATCTAACTCATTCTCAGCCCTCCCCGTTCCTCCCTGCCCATCTCTCTCTCACACTCTGTGTCTTATTCGCCCACTTTCTACATTAGCTGCTAGTCGTCAGTTTCATTCAGCTCAGAGCTGAGATGTTGCTGTTTCTCTGACCAAAGTCTGGACACAAAGAGGCTCAGAAAGCTGGAGGACCAACTGTAGGAGATTTTAATTGAAAGACGCCCCAAAACAGGTACAAATTCTCTCTGAGTGCATGTGTGCGTGTGTGGGTGTGTGTGTGTGTGTGTGTGTAAGGGATAGAGCAAGTGTACTTTGGCATCTCCCACTTTACCCGTCCGGTGTGGTTTTCAGGGCTTTTGTTATCTGTCAAAAACCTCATAGGTGAGGAATTATGCATATATTTTCTTAATTGCGGTACATGAATGTAATGTTTTATTGGGATCACGTTGAGGCAAAGGCTGTTGTTTACATGTAAAGCAACACTAAAAACCAAATCTCAAGTTATAGGATGTTTTGTGTTGCCTAAAATATCTCCTGTGCTTCCCTGGAAAACTCTGATCTCATGCCTAAAATAAAGCTTTCAAGTCTCCTAAACAGTTCGAAGAAACAGCAACTGCCTTCCCTTTTGTTTATTTTTTAACCCCTGGAAACTCCATTAGCTATAATTAGGCCGGAGCATGATTTTGTAAACACCATTAATTCAGTCATTTGAAGATAGTAAACAAGCATATTTTGTTAATCACCTCAAATTAGGTTGTGCTTTTGGCAAAAGAAAAGAACCGAGAAATAATCTGCGCTCCTGAGAAGCACATATTTCACCCAGAGAAAGGCAAAGGCATCTGTTGTGTATTCTAAATGTATGAATTTATCTTCATATGTAGTCACTTTGTTTTTCTTTATGGAGCAAATAACACCACACGTGTTTTGGTATCATCCTATGAATCCACTTCTCTCTGTGTTTGTCTGCTGGCTTAGCTTTGACTTATGGACAGCAGGGAGTCCGTGAGCCCCTGTGAGCGCCTTCCTTTTGGAGACAAAACGCATGTAAAATATCACATTTCAGAGTTAAAAACAGACTGTAATGTCTTCCAAAATGATGAAAACATATTATCTGTGTGTGCATGTGTGCTTGTATTACTCATGTTGTAGGGACATGTGTTTACAAGGCCACTTAGTGGGGAATTGACTACTTTTGGAGATGAAAAGCAAGTCCTTATAATGAAAAACATTACACATTACATTTTAGCATTTGTGTGTGTGCGTGTGTACTATATGTGTGTGTGCCAGTTTAGTGAAAACTGACACAATAGGACCGCTGTGTCGACACAGGACCTGTTTTTGTGGCTCAGCCGTAAGTCTTTAGCACTGCCAAGGGGCCTATTAGCTCTGCCTGTCTGTTTACGTCTGTGTGTTTGCATATGTGTGTGTGTTTGCATATGTGTGTGTGTGTATGTGTGTGTGTCTTCATGTCAGTGAACGAGCAAGTACCCTCGCATACTAATGCATGTGAAGCTCACTCTGTGAGGTGGTTTTTGACAACATCCTAATTAGACCAGCCGCCGTTCCTTATTTATTCTAAGAAAAACACGACGTGGAGCTGCATAATGTGAACATAATGTTCCTTCATTAGAAGTGATCAAGGAACGAGAGAAGGTACTGAGTGTATTATTTGCATGTATGTTTGTGTGTGTGTGAGAGAGAGAGACCTACTGAAAGGAGGAAATAAGGCATTTGTATTTTCATGAATTATTTAATTCTTTTCAACCTATAAAATGTTTTCGAACAAGCTGGAAATCTGCTTCTCAAGGTCAGTGCATCCGTTCCTACTAGGATTTTGGTAGTTTAATTCATAAATAGAGTATATTACTGTGAGGACAAGCTTTATTCACTTGTGCTGTGTCACTAACGCCATAAAACTGCATAAAACAGGGCAAGTGCTGGGCCCTAATCGGAAGGAAAGGGGCACTTTATGCATTAGACTTATTCATAGCGTAGAGTTCCCAGAGAGCCTATGGGTTTCTTATTGTTACTCTCCAGTGAAGCGGCAGGCCAATAGGGCAGCATGAAGAGATGAAATGCCCTGTTTAGCACAGAACTAGGCATCCAAAGAACATAGTCTTTATTCTCACTCTTTGTGGATGTTTTCAATTTCAAGTTGGAAACTGTGTTAGATTTCTAGCTTTCAGTCAGGCATGAAAATAGTAGTACAGCTATTAATGTTACAGAGAACTTTCTGTCTATTATGTAACTCACATATATCCATATCTCTCAGTTTGCAGTGGAATTTGACGTATGCAATGGTTTCAAATGTCAGCAACCCACTGAATGGCTGCTATCAGTTATTAGCTCCATACATATCTACTCATGAGGCTGAATATAAGGTATAGTGCGTGCTGTTTCCTCAGTTAAACAGTGACAGATGAGTTGGATGCTCATCCTTTGGACTTAAAAACTAATCATAAAGAAACTTTGCTTATACTTGCTCTTTTCTGTCATTTTCATGCTCTGGTTTGTAAAATCTGTTTGGTTCGAGTTTGAAAACGCTCATTCACCTTTTGGATTAAAAATGCACCCTCCAAAATGCAGCACATGTTGTAAGACTATATTTGTTGGCTTACTAGGACATTTAAGAAGAGAGAATCTATGGTCATGACTTTGCTTGACCACCAGATGTCCCCTACAAAATATTTCTGATTCTGACACACCCTTTCAAAATTTGGCAACAATTTAAGTCCAGCATCCTTTCCTTTCTACTCCTCGGTCTACGTGACAAAGAGTTTTGTCAGTTTCTGTGTTCATTTGAAACTTGCGTATCTATTGAGGCACAATATGAACTAAAAGGTGTCATTGGTTTGTACAGGGTCCCTTTACATGATCCATCCCTGATTTAGGGAAAAATACTGGAATAAAATTTCAGTGTATATTGGGCTTTAGTCAGGCTAGTTTAGTCCTGTGCCTGAGAATGGCTGCACCCCCTCACCAGCTTGCCTTTTTGCATATTGAGCTTAACGATCTGATGGGTACTGCTTTAGTTGTGCCCAGTGGTGCACTGTCCTCCAAATGCCTTGTGTATTTTTTAATTAAAAGGTGATTTTAAAGAAGGCAGGTGTCAGTGAGGAAGTTCCATGCTTAGGCACAGCCGGCACTAATACTTCACATGTAGGATGCCTGAATCCCACTGAACCAGGGCCCATGAAATGTCCGCAGCCATCATACTAATCAACCAAACTGGACTTTGAGAGACTCACACATGCGCTTGCACAGTACTCATTGACTAGTGTGAGTACAGCATCATTTGAAATCCAGAGTAGGAGGAAAGAACAAAATGTACACAAAGAAGAGGAAGAATTTCTTACATGTATTTTGTGTTTTTACCTGATTGCTTTATTGCCTCGTTGCTTTTCTGTCCTGTAATTAAATGTATAAATTTAATTACAGAAAAAAGCAAAGTCTGAAAAGAACAATATATTTTCTCTACCTCTAAGCAATCAGGATATGATGCTTAATACACATAAATTGTGTGTGTGTGTGTGTGTATATATATATATATATATATATATATATATATATATATGTAGGGACCATTTACACCACTAAAATGAGGATACTG
>VUQK01018795.1:7824-21464 GCA_015106715.1 Bujurquina vittata | reverse complement strand
TATATTGGCCAATATTTTCCTTTATCTCATCAGATTCCCCTAAACTTTGTTATGGGTAGTTATTTATTCAGTCAAATAAGCTTTGCCTGACTGTTCGGTTGCTGTTTGTGGCCTTCCAACACATGCAGTTGGACAAACGTCATTATTCTGCGTCCCGTGTTACAGGGACGCGTGAAGGAAAAAAAGCTTATTTTCGCTATTGCTTGGAGATTTTTTAATAAAAGTTAAATTTAAAAAAACCAAAAAAACCAAGCTTACTTCCGCAAACATTGAGCACGCTCGCTACGTGTGACGTAATCGCGTCCTCTACTGCGCATGCGGGACACTTTCAGGTTCGGCTGCAGTTCACACACAGATCACATCCAAGTTGCATATATTTGGAAATGTGAACAAACACGCAAAAAAAATCGGATTTCTCAAAAAATCGGAATTGGGTCACTTCATGCTGCTGTGTGAACGTAGCCTATCACTCTTCTCCCATTCTCCCATATTATATTATACTATCTTCTATATTTAAAAAAAATTAAATTGTATAAGCCAATACAAATGTATTGGCAAATATCGGCCAACGATATCGCCCAGCCAATACACTCTGTTTTTCTGCTGGATAACATTTGACCATTCATTAGCATTGGGGTTTTGACTGTTTGTTGGACAGAAGGAAGTTATTGGATATTTTTTCACAGTTTTTCTGAAATATTATGGGTTTACGTACTATTTTGAGAAAATGATGCCGAAATTAACATGTAAAAATAACATTAGTTGAAGCTGAATTACATCTGCCCCTAAAATCGAATCCATCAATAAGGCACGATTACTGACATTCGTGAGGAACATTTACTGTGCATTTTCCTCACTTCCAAGCACAGACCCCGAGTTTCCTTCATCCTTGTTCTTCTGTGTCATCAAACAGTGATGACAGTAGAGTTTATAGTGTGCTGTTGCCTAGCAACGGTCATACTCTCCATCAATATGATTCCCATGGCACTCTGCTCCCAGTAATGTCTATGTAACGCTTGCATCACATTGTTTTCATCAAAGTCGTCTCCTTTGGCACGAGAACCCGTTTAGCTGATGACTCAGAGCTGAAAATTTGCCACATAGTTGAAGGCGAGAGAGAGAGAGGACTTATTATTGTAACCCTCTGCCAGGTGATGACTCGTCTCAGTTTCCTGGAGGAACGCGTGAATGTCGGAAACTGAACGGGGCTACTGGGCCTGAATCCGTACTGTCTGGGGATCGCAGGAAACAGGAAACTGCCCCCAATTCGCTTCCTGATTGGCTGGAATAGACTACAAAAGAATGGTGTTTTTTCCTGCATGGCAACAAGCTAATACAAAGCAGATGTAGTGAGATGCAGAGAGAGGGACAGAGGTGGTGTCTCACGTACCGGAGCAGGCTGCGCTCCATCTGTCGGCGGCTGTGTCTGTGTCAGCGCTCAGAGAGATGGGAACTCGCAGTGGCACAGCTGGAGTCGGGACTTTGCACTAATTAACAACAACATATGTGCATTTGGCTTCTCTGTTGCTGCTAGAAACATAATCTGACAAACACTGAAAAACACACTGAAACAATACCTCGGCTCTAGTGACCCCTTTGAAGAACTGCATAAAAATATAATCTTAAACTTTGGTGTGAGCGTGTTAGGGATTACACACGCAAACCTACAGAACTTAAAGGGCACTTGTTAAGCTTTTGACCACTAGTAGCGCTATAAAGCAATGTTTTTTATCAGTGGCTCTCTTTGTGTTTGTTTCATGCATGAAGGCAGCGCACGTTGGGCCCCATACACTGCGCCAGTGCAGTGAAGAAAAAGACTTGAAAGAGAATTTGGAAAATTTGGAAGTGTCTTTTGCGAAGGGAATGCTTTCCATAGGTCAATTAGACCTCGGTGTTATTGAAGCTGAACTAAAGCTGTGTTTGGAGAATCGAGTTGGGACCTCGTCCAAAGTTGTCCTTTCTTACATGACTTTAGGTGTGTTCTCACCACACAAAGTAATAGTTGCTTGGGTAAAGCGAGCATGCAGGAGGTAGGACTCATGAAGCCCTCTCTCTTTTTTTTCCTTTGGATTTCTTGGAATAATTGCTTGCTCTGTTTTCACACGGTGCAACTGGATCTGACCGAGTTGACTGATTTTGAAATTTGTGTTCTCGTGAACACCTCTGACAGCTTAAACAAGGAAAGCTCTTATCATAGCAGTAAGAATTTAGGAAAACATGTCTATTAAACAATGTAGCCAATAACTAAAGCACTGGAAGAAGCTCATCCGTAAACCTGCAACAGTCAGTTGTCTTTTGGCCATTTTTGAGCATGACTAAACATCAGTAACATTTACTTGGTGTTGGTTCCCATCATCTGATGAATATCGGTCTCCTCAGCTGTTCAGTGCTTCCTGTGTTCACCAGCTGATATTAATTTGGCTGCTTATCAGTGCTGTGTGGGTATGAGGGTGTACAGTGTTAGCTGAAAACCACTAAGACTTTTCTGATGGAAGCTTTGAGACTGAATCAAAAGACCAAAGTTCTTACTGCATGCAGACAATTCATTATATGGTCAATATAGAGTTATTAGGGGGAGATATTCAGGACTTTAGATCGCATACATGATGCAGCCGTAGAACAGCGGTGCGCACCAATTTGTTATTGGTGCACTGGCATTGAAGTATCGTCTCTTCATATTTACAAATTGAGTTGTAAATCAGTCGTCTGATTCTACCTAATGCAAGTCACTGGTTTAGTCTGGAATCAGTTCTCCAAATGAGCCCCCCCCCCGAACTGTTTTCACATGTGCTGCTTAATGGCATCGTAACAATACAAGTGTGACTTTTGGATCTAGTGAAAAAAGTGTAGTTAAAGAAACTCTAGATTACATGTTGGGTAGAGGAGGAAAAGCGGCGGAGGTCCAGGAAACAAGAGTGGGCGGCTGAATGAAAGAGACTCAGGCTGGGAGGGAGAATTTGGTTGAGAGTGACAGAGCCTGCCCCGCCACCCCTCCTCCTCCGGCATTGCCTTGCCTTTCTCTTGACAGCTGGCCAACAGAAGTTCCCAAACTTCCTCCTGTCCAGACTGAATAGGAGATGTGGAGTGATGGGTGGCTGCGTGAGGAAGGGAGGGGTCAGAAACAGTTCATCTGTGTGCACGGTTTAATAAAAGTAACAAGATTGGTTTGTTGCTGTTATTACATTATATTTATGTATAGTAGATGCTAATACACTGCAGAGTCCTCCATTTTACCCTGGCAGGCGAGCGCTCTGGGTTTGCTGTAAACATGCGTGTTGACTGTTTAGATGCAGAGCGTGTTTCCGTATAGGCAGCTTAAGGCTGCTTTAATAATCCGGGTTGAGTACAGCCGCTCTCCTTGGGTTCATTAATACGCCCCCCACAAGAAAACAGAACCCAAATATTGGCTATTCCTCCATGTCCTGCAGATGCCTTGTGGAACTGGGGGATCCACTGGAAGATCTCTACCAGCTAACAATGACATAAGCGTGAAAGCATTAATCATATTAGAGAACCTCCAGTGTCATAAGTGTCACAAGAAGAAACCCTGCTGTTTCCGTGTTACGAAAAAGCTGAATGACTTCGATGTGAAGTTGAACTTGTGTGGCAAATGTCTCCACACATGCTGATTAAATCTGGTTTTGCAACAGCGCTTTCCTCCTCTGGCAACACCGGCAATGTCAACTTGCCACATACAGGGACGTACACCCAACTCACTCTCCCTTCCTGTGCTTGCAAAAGATAACGTATCTTTGTGTTTGCCAAGCCTGTTTGTGAGTCTGCACATGTGGGAAAAATAAGGTGGCTGAGCTCGTTTTATATTAATTAATTGCTTTTTTTTTTTTCTTGGAGTCATAAAAGCAAACACAGAGATTTCTGAGAATTATGTGAACGGATAGCCTGGAGGGAGAGTTGAGGTTAAACTGACCAGAACGTACAGGAAATAAGAAGCAGTGAAACCAGCTCTCTTCATTACACTCCACTGTGACACTGTGCCTTGAAAAGACTGCAGCCGCATCCCGAATGAACACACCACGACTCCAGTGGGAGCTTATGTTAAGGCTGATTGTCCCTTCACAGTTGTGTGCGTGCGTGTATGCTTCTGCGTGCATGTTTGTAGTTGTGTATTTTTGCTTCGCTCAAGTTTTCCATTGAGACTTATGAAGCTGTGTAACCATTAGCTCTGGGCTGCAGTAGAAATAGATTGGGTTTGATCAGTAACTGAATCCTGGTTTATCACATAGACTGTGGTGTGCAACCTTTAACCATGAACTCTTTATTTTCCATGCTTTTCCTCCACATGTTCCTCCGACTGTTGTGGTTGGGTGGAAACTTCAGGATAGGACAGCTCAGCTGGCTTCATCATTGACAGTGTGTGACAAGCTGCAGTGCATTTGAATGTGTTAGACCGGCACAATCATCTGATAAACAGACATTTATTCAAAATACTAATCTTATTTAGGACTTAAATTATGCTAATTTCCACACGCATACTTTTATTCTTGGATTCTTTTGAACTACCTTTGCATGATTCATACGTTAAAAAAACATATTCTTCCTATTATTTGTGCTCCTAACTATTGAGTTGCCTGAAACAAGTTGCGTCAGCCCCCTTGCCTTTCCCTTTAACCCAGCCTTCTTGTGATTGGCTGCCCCTCGCAAACAGCCACAGCTGTTCGAATATGATGATCATATTAGGAATATCTACTCTCGTGACATCATACAAAGCCAACATTAGAAAAGTGTGTGAAACAGTGTGTTTAGAGTGTTCACTATCCTAACAGCTTGTATATAAAAAAGATACCCAACACACGTAGTTGAAAGCCTGACAGAGGATGCTGGTGTGTCCAAGTAGAATAGAGGTCTCGACAGTCTTGTGAAGGGTAAGGAGCCCCAGCTGGCTGGTGGATTTGAACCCAGGGCCTCTTTGCTGTGAGGCAATAGTGCTAGCCACCACTGTGCCACCCTCTGTTCATGTTTTTGCATGTCTAAAGTCTGTCTCAGTTTTTCATGGACTTGTAGAACCACCGTTTGTCTGCCACTGATGTTCCCATTGTAAATCCTGTGATGCAAATGTCTCTGTTGGACCACAGCATACATTTTCTTTCTTCCTTGAAAGCCTGCCAAGGATGTCCAGGTCACGTTCCACCTTGAGTCGACCTCGAGACACGACCTTGACAGCAGCTCACGTTTCATTCAGGAACTATTTTTCAACCACAAATAGATGTTGATAAAAGGCCGCCAGCCAACAGTTATTCATCGTTGATTTCCCAGAGATTATGCTCAAAACTAGGAGATGTTTTATTGCGTGTAAAATTATATGTCCAAATCCATAAATGTGGCCTTAACTAAGTGTAAAAAAAAAGCAGATCTACTGTGTAGTTGTCTGACATTTACGCTGTAGTAACACCATGAAACATTTGTATGAAGCCTTCAGCTCACATTGGTTTGAAAGGTGGCCATTTTTATCTGCCATGTCATCCTCAGAGCTCTGGAAAGCTACCTGAAGCTGATTCTTTAAGTGTGCTTTCCATCCTTGGATTGAAGAGACGCAGATCATGCTGCAGTGGTGCTGACTTTTAACAGCCCCCCACGACCCGTGAAGCATGCGCGTGGGTGAGGTTTTAGCACTGCAAAGAAGTTGGTGGGGCGGAAGCAAAAGCACGAAATGGGCTAGCAGGTTTTCAGTGATTGTGGGTTTCAGGATGAGCTGGAGCAGGTTCACAGCGGTAAGTGTGGCTTCTTGATGACTGTGTAGCTTATTTTTGACTTCACTGTAACCTGCTGGTGTGCCATGTTTGTCCTATGAACTGTGCTCACTGATTAGTGCTCACTGTGGACGGTTGTGGTTAAAGCACAGATGCAAACATAATTGCTTCCTCTTGTTTTCGAGAGTTAAATATTTGGAAATTTTCTTGGCTTCTTTAAAGAAGCACACCAGCAATTTTAATCATAAAGAGCAGCTTAGTTAGGAGTACAGTGAGAACTGTGATAACTTGCAGTTATTTGGACTGAATGGAAGGTTTTGTTCGGAGGCGTGTAGAGAAATAAAAAAGAGATGAAATGAAAGTTGCTCTTTGCCCATGTGCTCTCTGTGTCACACCTGAATAGCTCTTTTAGGCTGCTGGACGTGACATGACAATACTCAGGCCCACGAGCTGCTTTGCGCCAAGTGTCAGGCCTTGTTGGTGTCATTGTCTGCTGCCCCCCCAATTGTTTTAACCTCTGTCATTAAAAGTACAAAGTCACTGCGTGATCTGAGTGAGTGTGGTCATGTTTTACAGAGCAAATTATTAATCGGATAATAGAAAACTTGATCTGGAGATTAACTGATACTGAAAATACATGCAGGCTCTAACCCTGGTTTCAATGCTAAACCAAGATTTCCTGAAAGACTGAAGTTCCAGCTTTAAAGAACCAAAAAAAAAGGCCTGTGTGTGTGTGTGTGTGTGTGTGTGCGTGTGTGCGTGTGTGTGTGTGTGTGTGTGTGTGTGTGTGTGTGTGTGTGTGTATGTGTGTGTGTGTAAGTGTGCACGCGCTTGTGTGGGTGGGTGGGCGTAATGTTTTTATGTTTAGTCAGAAAGACTGTAATGTCTTCCAGTTTTGTTTCAGTTCTCGTTTTGACTCTAAAGCCAGCAGCATCAAAGGAAAAGAGCAAAGACAGAAGGATAATATAAATGAGTTTCACTCCTTCCCATTCTCACGGTGTCTCTCTCTCGCCGCCTTCGCACACACACACACACTCTCAGGGGTAACTGGGTTGTTCGCTGCTTTTAAACTTCGCCTTGAATCCAGTTGAAATTCCTTTCTCCTCATCTCATTTCCTGTTGTCGCTTTCTCCAAAGCTAACCGCTCTCCAGTTTTCTATCTGGCTGACTTCTCTCTCTCTCTCTCTCTCTCTCTCTCTCTCTCTCTCTCCCCTTCTTTCCCTGCAGTCTTCCTCGTCTCTCACCCTTGATTGAGTACACTGCTTGTATTTTTCTCAGTAACTCCCCCCCTTTTCTTAAAGCCTGTGTTTCCCAGGCCTGCTATTTGAGCTCACAGTGACTCAAAGCGTTCGCGCCTGTGTATCCTCGAATGTGTTCGTGTCAGAGAGGATTAGAATAACGAGCTGAGCGGCACGTCCGTAACTGTACAGGGGAGCGTGGCCGAAACCAGGCAAGCAGAAGGAGAAGGAGGAACAGAGCTCCACATTTGCTGCATCCATCACTTTGGCTTCAGCCACTTGTGTTTCCTCATTTCATCCATTCTTTTTCTCCTCTGCAGGGATGAAGGGGGGGGGTCATCCTCACCCTTTTTTTCTTAAATTGTGTCACTTAGCTGTTCACTCTTGTCCTGTCATCTTTATTTCCTTGTCGTTCTGCTCAGTTCCTCCTGCTGTTTTGCGTGCACACAGAAATGTGCAAACTGTGTGTGTGTGTGTGTGTGTGTGTCTCTGCTTGTTTTGCTCAGATAGTAGGGCAGGATATTCTCTTAGGCCAACTGCGGTGATGCTTGATGAAAAGAAAAGAAAAACTGCTGTTGTTGTTGGGGTTTTTTTTTCATATTTTCTGCTCATTATGACTCTTGAGAGAAGGCACACATCGTGCTGGAGAAGGCGAAAGATGAACAGATGAAAAAAAAGGGGAAGTGCCATGAAATGTAGGGAAAGTGAAATCAGGTTAAAGTTTATCTTGAAAGAGAAATCGAAAGCAGCCATGAAAGACAAGTCTTGCACTGATAAAGCAAACAAAGGAGGCTTCAGAGCAAAAGAGAAAAGGGATAAAAGGAAGAAAATGATAGGCAGGCTGAGGCCGAGGATTACAGACTCTGGTTTTATAATAAAGACTTTAATCTAACATGTTGAATGGCAGGTTACTGAAGAGGCTTATCTTTTCTTTTGTAACAGGCTCACACACCATGAAACTTAAATGGACTTACAGATATGTAAAATGGGAATTTTACACTCCACCCTCAGACCAACAAACTCTCCTGCTTATCGTCCAGAAAAATAAAACGGCCCATCGCTTCCTTCTCCCCTGAACAGGAAGCTGTCACACTGCATCTCTAGTTTTAGTTAAGACTGATGGTTTGCCATCTTGTTGCTTATTTACTATAGATCATGTAGTTTTTACCCTGCATGTGACCATTTTCTGAGCATTCAGGCAGCAGCCAGTTTAATTTAGTTCCCCAGTAAAACTCAGCATGTAAACACTGTGATCATTTACTGTAGCTGCCTTTATTTTAGCCTGTAAATCGCGTGGCAGTGCAGCTGGAAGCGGGAGCTATTCTGATGAGTTTACAGATACTCAAGCACAGTGTTATCAGCTTATTCAGGTCATTCAGCACGCAAACCAGTCCAAGCTGGAGGTGGGAAAGGAGAGAAGCAAGTCTTTTGGTCCCTTCAAGCTTGATCCTGATGTCGTGTGTTTGCTGGCTTGCTAAAGTTAACTACAGGAATGTGTGCATTTGAGTGTCAGCTTCCACAGTGGGAAGGTATTGAGGTTTTACAGTCATGTGACTGCTAACCACGAGATATTACCTTGTCCGCCATTTTGCATGTGTGACAGCGCACGTGTCAGGTGATTGAGTCCCCAGTCTGCAACAATCTGACAACCCCTGGTCAAGAGGGAAAAATAAGACATTCCCCGATCAGTTGGGGAGTGGTTGCTGGAGGTTAAAGGCAGTCGCTGTGAAGCTTTGGTTGCTAGTGGATTGGCGCGGTCACCTTTGGTTTTCACAGAACGGTGACTTATCTGCAGACATTCAGCAGCTACTCCGCGAGTGGTAATGAAACTGTAAAAAGTGTGACACAAACTGAAGACGCATTTGACCATTTGCTTTCAGAGTAAAAGTTGCACCTGATCAGTAATAGTAGACGGTGGATGACTAGTTCAGCGCTCCATTTCCTGCAACGACACAGTTATTACATGTGAAAATAATAATAATAGCAAGCCAAGCCACACGGGCAGCTCTTTGGATGTGTGTAAAATTTTCCAGCTTGCATAATTTTGATAACTCTGGTTGTAACTCGCAGTCTACGGCTGGAAAGATTCACCGTGAGTGCAGGGTCTGTGTACTATGTGCAATGCTGAGATATTACAAAACATACAATTTAGGCAGAGTAGTGTCACCAGAATCATTTCACACATCCCACTGGTTATTGTGGGAATGTAGACTTCTGTTAGAAAACATGCCGTCATTTCACTGTTACACTGTCATCAGAATGCCTTCATACAGCAAAGGTCTGAGGAATGCACTATACAGTTTAAAACAAGCCTTATATAATCTAATGAATAGTAAGAAATTGCATGTAACTGTAATCCAACTTTTTAGCTTTATAATTTATAATTAACTGCTTAAGTAATGAGTAATCTATAATAAATGACTTACTTTACTATAACTGCCCCAACACTGGTTTGGAGCTATTTTTAAGCCCTTGCAAGTAATTTATTATGGCGTATATTCATGAATTGAATTTTTTAGTCTCCAAGTTGAATCATTTAACACAGTCACACACATTAATACACTGGGAATGCTCTGCAGTAAGCCCATGATGTTTAAGGTTACTGGGATGAGCCGCGCCCTGCAGCCTCGCAGGTCATGAATGAGAGTGAGAGGAAAATGGAGATTGGAGGTAATTCGGGTGCGCTGGGTGAATGGGGAGGATTACAGGATGGAGATAAAATAAATATGAGGAAAATAAATGAGAGAGAGAGAGACACAGAGGGGGTAGGGGAGGGAGATCTAATAACAGTGGGAAGTAAAGGGATAAAGACTGAGATAAGAGGCGGTTACGTCATCTTTAAACGCAGCTAGTGCTGTATAGTCTGCATCAACAAGTCAAAGCGGTGGAGCGTGCGCCTTGTCGCACAGCTCAGGTGTCGTCTTAATTTATGAATGAATGTTGTTGTTGTTGTTGTGAATTATTGTGTAATGATTCACACAGTGCACGAATCAGCCTCCAGAGAAGCAGTCATAACACCGTGTTGTATTACAGACCCCACAGGGTGCGCTTCACCGTCTTTGTTTGTCTCAGCGAGGGTTTAAGGTTTATCCAGCGTCACAGACCGAAGGCAGAGGCACCAGATCGTATCTTGCTCACAGCTGGCTGCTTGCCAGTTATGTATTTTTGCAAAGAATAAGTGGGAGTAACAGCAGCACATTGTGAATACGCTTAAAAGACGTGTCTGGCATTTTGTATTGTCAGCAAGTCATTGATTTGACTGATTGTTTTGATTTTTCTTCATGGGGTTTGTTGGAGCAAATGTAGGGCATCTTCCCAGCAATCTCCCATAATCTACCCTCCAAGATGGTTCTGTGATAAGGTACAGTTCTCAGGAAGCCTTAAACATAAACTGTCAGAGCTGGGTGGCTGAACTGTAAGCAGGAGAATTATGTTTTACTATTTATTGGATTTGAAAGCTGATTGAGTGGGACTCCAGTGGGACTGCTGCATTAATGCTCATTTATACTGATAAAAAGGAAAAGTAATCTGAAGATGGCTATCTGTTTTGCAGTTTCACGTCCGGCTATCCAGTTTCAAATGTCAACTCTGTCCCCTTCCCCCCTTAAGGGTCGGCCGCAGGGTCAGAAACTCGGCAGTGAAGGTCTCTAGCTTAGTATGTCTGGACTATTTCCTGGTGTAGCAACAGAAATTCAGTTTAGTTCAATAAGGTTAATTGTTTTTGCATAGCACATGATAGGGCAGTGGATTCACTCCCATGATTAATACAAGGAGACACAAGATAATTTAAGGATAAAACCATAAGGAGACATGCTAAATACTGTAGGCTAAAAAGCAGAAATGTGGTGAAATACTGTGTTAAAGAGAAGGTGTCACTTTGCATATAGCACCATCCACCCTTTAAACTCACACGTTTACTGTGAAGACATTTTAAAGCCAGAAATAACAGAGCAGCATATGCTAGCAGTGTCAGATTCCCACACAGACAATGGAGAGTTACTCAAGCAAACACTCACAACGTCGCTTCACACATGTGTAACTGCAGACTACAGAGGCCTGTATGTCCCCAGGGTGTAGAGCGTATTGACTGAAGTGGATGCACGGCTTCACAAATGAGAGTAAATTGGCCCCACGGGACTGGAGCATCGCCGTTATGGTTTGCGTGTGTTTGTGTTTATGTGTCTCGGTGGGTAATTGGACCACATTCTTGTTAAAGGGAGTGCTGTCACACATGTTTGATGGAGAGAAATCAGGAAGTGTCCCACGCAGATTCTTTCATTCACAGATGTAACATCACAGACGTGCTCGACGCAACGCAGCTCATGGACACGGCTTTCACGTGTCCCGCTTTGTTTCTGAGGCCACAGCTTTATATCTGCGTATAAAAGCAGTGGCCCAGGCAGAGTTAAGCTCATTATACATGGTGTCGGATGTGGTGATGTAATGACAATGAGAGTGCGCATTGGGAGACTCTGCCAGCTTAGCCAGGACCCCCAGCCTCCTCCCCCCTTCATACATTCATAACTAAAACAACAAACTTTACATAATACTTTTTTTTTTAAAAAACTTTGCATGCTTACTTTAAGTGCTTTCACACTTCTTAAATAAGTAATGACCTGTTGCCTGAATAAACACATTGTTTTTTTGCTATATGATACTCGCCCCTCCTCCTTATGCCTCCCTTCTTCTTTTTGTTGTGCAGGAGAAGCAAAAAACATCCCTCCGTACCCGGGGCCAAACAAGATGAGGGACTGCTACTGCACAGTCAACCTGGACCAAGAAGAAGTCTTCAGGACCAAGATTGTGGAGAAGTCACTTTGGTACAGGCCCAGTTGTCCTTGTTCTACTCTTTTTTTTCATACACCTTAACCTTTTTGTGTAACTTACTTGTGAAACAATAACCACCTTTCCACTCTGATAAATGCCAATATGCTCGAGAGTTGTCCACCGTACTGATACAACCGGTTGCTTGGGAAAGATTTGTGTTCCTCAACTGGCTGGGGGTGGTTCCCGGAGGTTGCTAGCTCTCGCTGGTGAAATTGAATGCAGAGAAGGTGTTGTGCCAACAGATGTGCCACGAATGCCTGTAGTTTTTCATGTTTTTCTGCAAATACTCGACAACTGGAACCCGAGCAGTAGTCAAGTCTGAAAAAATGTGTCACTAACCGGAACGACGGTTCGACTTCAAAATAAAACTTGCAGTGAACATGTTTCGAAGGGTGCAGATTTTACTTTGATAAAATTTCTTCAATTCTGGTTTGCATTGCATTTTTCACAGTTTCACTGCAGCTGGGAGAGTAGCTGGACAGTGTTTGCAGACAGGTCCGTCACTTCCATTCAAACCCCAGCAATATGCTACCATCGAAGCAATCAAAAGGAGGTTATTGTCGGGGAATACCCTAGCAACACGTGGTTGCCAGATGGTTGCAGACCAGGCTTTAGACCTGTGTGATTGGTTGGGGCCTTATTTGTGTGACCCTACACTGACACAATGATTGCCATATGCTTAAAATGGTGGTGATCGCGTGTCTGCGAAACCGCAATACAACTTAAAGGTCTTTTGACACCTGTAGTTTATTTACTCTGATTTGATTCAGTGAAATAGTGGGTAGCCTGTAGCTTTTCCCCATGGTTTGGTTTCTTTTAACACAGAGAAAACTCTATGCACCGTTTAAACTGATTAAATTTATTTATTTATTTCCCCTGCCTCAAGTGATTCATTAACAAAGTCAATCACCGCTGAACAAAAAAAGGAAAAAAAATTGTGGTTGGGATATTTACACAGAGTACAATCACAACCTCACTATTAGTTTCCCCAACTAAGACACACCTTGTCAGACAACACTGAAAAATACTTTGGAGGCAGGAATAGTTTGGAGAATAACCAACCAGTCCATCGATTAGCTCACCTTAACTCGACAGGGCCGCTTTGTTTGCTTTGCTTTGTGTTTCATAGACTTTACATCAAGATACTTGTGTAGAAATAAAAGTATTAATTTAAAATATGGTATAAAAAATTATTCATTTTATTTATAGATAACCCATTTATTTTGGTGCATGCTGGCAGGAACTTATTTGGTATAGCAGAGAATGCAACACAACTTTAATAGCAAGGCTCAGGACAGAATGGAAACCCAGTGCATACACCATAACCAAGAAACACTTCCACACAATTTTTGTTAGCATGACTTCTATATCTATACCAGTAGTTTCTCATAATAATGAGAGAACTGATAATTTTTCTCACATAATTTTATTACCTTTGCGTGCATGTGCATTTGGCAGAACACGTTACAGATGTGTGACCTGAATTTCTTTAAGTCATCTTTCAAAATCTCAGCATTTGTTGTGCGGCGTGCTGTGTCAGACAGATCACAGTTTGCCTTCCCCTCTTCTCTCCTGCAGTCCGTTCTACGGGGAGGACTTCTACTGTGAGATCCCGCGTAGCTTCAGACACCTCTCCTTTTACATCTTCGACAGGGACGTCTTCAGGAGGGACTCCAGTATCGGTGAGTAAGCAACTGCTCCTCTCGATGCAAACTCACCTTTTCACCACTCGTTACGGGTGTAACAATTCTGAAACCAAGACTAAATCCTGTCCCCCCCCCCCCCCCCCTTTCTTCCAACTCCCGGGCCCCCTTTCCCCCTAAAAAACGCTTTGAAAAAAAAAACCAAACCACCCCCTTATGCCAAA
>VUQK01018794.1:5629-16521 GCA_015106715.1 Bujurquina vittata | reverse complement strand
TTTTCAACAACAGCATCACATTGAGAATTTTAATGCAAACGAAGGTCATCATCTCCATATTTCAGCAATATTAAGACAGTGTTTGGTCCACTGAGATTTCTCATTCAACATTTACTAAAATATTGGAATTCTGAAGGGAACATGTGCCAGAAGTACAACCTGGCAGCGACAGCTGGGAGGCCTATAAACAAGACTCTCCTTAGACTGTGAACGGCACAATCTGTCAAAAAATAAAATGAGAAGCACCTGATGAACCACCTCTCCTATCCACTTACTCACAGGAAACCTTCGTGCATGTGAAGTACTGCACTGGCGCTGTACTGTACTGCTAGATGCTTTTATTTCAAGTAAAACTGCTCGTTGGATTGTTTTTCATGAACTTTGCAGCAGTGCATGAAAGCTTGAAGTTGAGGCTGATTAAACAAATCCTGTTTTCTTTATTTGGTTGTCAAAATAATTTATTCTTCCTTGTTTCAATTTGAAGCTGCTGATTCTTTTGTGGATTACACAACCATTTACTTACAGCAGTTTGAGTTCTGATGACCAAGTGCCAATTTAGGAAATCTACATATGACTGAGGACCACAAAAGCAAAATTCATCAAACAAATTTATCATTTGTGATGTGTCTGTTCAGAGAATGGTGATTTATGTTGGTAGCCTTTTATTCTTTAGTGATGTGGTATTTCTTAAGCCCTAATTTATTAGTTATTGTTAGGAGGGTTTAAGTGTACTATGGTACCTGAAACAGAAGAAAAATGCTGCTTTAGCCTCATTCCTCGTGAACTGTGAAGTCATCATCTTTCATTGGCTCATGGGCCACTCCAAATGTTACCAAGGACCACCACTGTAGCCACGGGCCACACATTGAGTAGCGTGGGTTTACAATAATCCCCTAAATGTGTGTGATAATGGCAAATTGGTGTCAAAATGTTTTTTTTTTCTCCCCATTAATTGAAATTGCTCTATGCTGCTCCCTCAGGGTGAATGGTCCAATTTTCCCTGATGACTCCCCGTCAGGAGGCGAAACAGACTCACACAAGTTTTTCAGGCTCAAACCATCGAAGCTCACCAACGGCTGCTTCGTGTCCAGACTGTCCCGTCAGGTGAGACACCGGGGAGGAGAAAGTGTGAGACGTGGAGGCTGACGGCAAAAGTGTGAAAAGAGTAGAGGACAAGGTTGTGTTTGGAGATTGAAGGAGAAGTGAGATTTTTGGCATGTGTGGCGAGTGTTTATGTGTGTGTGTGTGTGTGTGTGTATACAACAAGATCTTCCTGTTGTGCTGAGGCTGCACTTCTTTACTGTCTGCTGGGAGGTCAGTCAGCTCTTCTAGTATGCACACACAGACACATATATACTGTAGGTAGGTGGGAATGTGTGTGTGTGTGTGTGTGTGTGTGTGTAGACCATTGCCCTGTGAAAACACTGCAGCATTATTCCAATATTCCATTAAAAACAGAGACAAGTTAAAGATGAAATGTGCCTGAGCCCGTGAAACATTTCAGTACTCCAGAGCCAAGATGAATGGATAATTCTGTGTTGTTCTTTCAGACCCCCCCACCAACACTTCCAGCCTTGTTGCATCACCTCATTGCTCCATCTATTTGCCCCCTCCCCTTTCTTGCCTCTTGCTGCACTCATAAAAAGAAGGAAAAATACAACAGAGGGAGCTGAGACGCTGCTCCTTTAACCTGCAGCTGGAAAAATGCTGCAGTGAGGTTTATACGGTTGCAACAAAAACTGTTCCATCATGTTGAGTTTATAAAGGTTTACAGATTTTTATAAAATACATTGATATGATATTTAATATGTTCCTACTCTAAGATTGATGCTTTTAATCGATTATCGTAAAAAAAAAATTGCAAAAAAGAATCCAACTTCTTCTAAATTTGCTTCAGCTGAGATACAGATCTAAATGCTCAACGTTCAAGCTGGGAAATAAACGAGGGAAAGATGAAGAAGCGTCTCGAAAGCTAAGAGATGAAACATATGAGAGTTTAAAGCTCATCATGAAGGTAACCTTCCTGAGTGCCAAAGAAAGGGCAGGAAAGAGTCTCCAAATGCAATCAGACATTTGAGATCTGTAGGATGAGTTCATGAAGGCAGAAACAAACACTGTACCAGAGCACTGCACACTGCAAACATATCTGTGCAGTCTGTAAACTCAAGCACTGCACGCTGCAGGACAAATGAGGCCAAGAAGTACAGCATACACCACCTGTGTGCTCCTTAGCGCACTTGTCGGTGCTAACAAACTAATGCTTTCAAAGCAGCAGGTATAAACAGAGACGAACATGGCCAGAGGATCAGTTCACATTAAAAGAACAACAACAACAAGGATTTCATGCACCTTCTGCACTCCATTTGTGACCAAAGATGGCATAAAAGGAATCATTCTTAAATTGTTCTTTGGTCCTGGATTTGTCCCACCGACACAAAGACAACAAAATGTGGTTGGTTGACCAGTGGCATAAATAAGATAAATATAATAAATCTCAGGTGATTGACACGCAGGAAAGACTTTAGTTCATATGTTCTCGTGCAGTTTTATGTCCATAGAATGTTTTGCTGGTTAGGGCGGTTTAATTATTTCTAATACAAATTGTCTAATCTTTCCAGCACAAACGGGCACACACGGGCAGACACCGCTGTCCTGTCCAGCTCCGTGCAGTAATTTACAATCTAATGATCACATCTGACGGTATCAGCATTCACTACAGTGACCAAGATAACCACAGAGCTGTGGCTGCAGATTTCGGTACACTGACGCCGCTGAGATGCCTCTTCGGCGTCCAGACACACAGAAAGAAGGCACAGGCATTGACGAGGGAGGCTGCCAAGCTTTGTTCCTTTGTTCCATTTAAAAAGAAAGGTGGGGTTTATTAATGACTCAAAGTAAATAAAATATTGGACTAAGAAGATTACGTACAGTGAATATAAGACTAAGACCCAGGCTTGGAGCTCTGTGTGGTTATCAGCGCTGTTTTGAGCTAATAGCTGAATAATAATGAATCTGATGGGAATGTTTTAAATTTTTGGAACCGTGAATAATTTTTTTTTGCGACAATTAATGTCACTGAGACTAAAAGTAGACATTTTCATTCAAATATGATGCATCAGCCTGAAACCTAAAATATTTTATCCATTAAACACGTCTGACGGGCTGTAATCATTCATAGCTCTCTCCAGTAAACTGTAGTGTTCTGCATTTTACCACCATATTGGCAGCACAATTAAAGTTCTGAGGCTTATAAATGACTGAAAGTATATAATGCTGTCAAAGGAAGACAAATGGAAAACTATGCAGGCAGAGATTAAGCTCTCAGGAGCGAATAGGAAATGCATTTGCAATATTTTAAGCGGGGAAAAACATTCAGCTTTCATAAGAGAAGAGAAAGTAAATGATGATTCAGACAGACAGTGACAGAAGAAGACAGACATGGAAGGCTCAGCAGAATTTAATGGGATTCCTTCTGTTTCTGCACTGCAGATGAAGACGCCCTTTCACTTCTGTCTGTATGATACTCAGACTGCAACATACGGAGCATAATCAATCTACAGTCATGTGAAAAAAGGTTTGCATGGGACTCTCTGCAGTCCCGTGAAAACCCGAGTATGCCTTTACTGCTTCCACAGGAATTAAGAAGACAAGCAGCAGCCATATGTTGATAATCAAATGCAGCAGATTAATGATCATCAGCACGTGTGAGCGCCTCTACAAAAGCAGACATTTTGGCATACTGAAGACTGAAGCATTCAGGTGTGTGTTAAGACAATGCCGCAATCTTCCCACGAGTGGATGTCTCAGCAAATTCATCCCAAGCTCAGACTGTGCAATGCTGAGAGAAACTGCAAAAGCACCCAAGAGCTACAAATTGTTAAATCTTCAAGGTAATGACAGTACAATTATAGAAAGAGTGAACAAGTATGACTTGTTTGGAAAGGCTGCCCGGAGAACGCCCCATAAGACTTCAGGGACAATGTTTTTTGGAGAGACAAGACCAAAGTGAAGATGAATAAAACAGCATATCAAGAGCTACTGTTTTCTCACATGGGCACAGAGGGGAAAAGATACAGTAAGTAGCTGTAGACATCAACGTGCCTTTCAGATTTGATCCTATATTTGCTGCCATGTTGCTGTGCTGAAGCCTCCTCCCCTTCCTCTGTAGGTTCACTTTATGGCTGTAGCTCATTTACACACCATTGTGCTTTGGTTGTGTTCATCTCCATAGTGCTAGGTTTCCCCAGAGATCAGTAGTTTCAATGTGTTGCAGCTTCACATTAAATCTTTAAACTGCTCTTGCTTCTTCAGGCGGATCCCACCAAGGTAGAAACGGTCCAAGATGTGCTGGCAAGGGCGGTGGCAAAGGGTCTCCTTGGCGGAATTCTTCCTGAACAATCAAAACCTGCTAAAAAGGGGAAAAGCAAGAAGAATCGAGTAGCATCAGCCACAAGCAAACCTACATCCCGCTCCAGTCTCGACAGGGAGACAGGAGGCGGGCTGGTAAATGGACGAGATCCATTCACACCTTCAGAAGATGAAGAAGAGAAAGGTGAGGGAGACCCCAAAGATGGTGAGGAGGAGGAGGAAAAGGCGGGCGAAAAGGAGGATGATAAGGAGAGAAAGGGAGAAAAGAAGAGAAAGGGGCATAAAGGGCGTAAGCAAAAGAGGCATCCAAAACAAAGCAAGAGGGGTGCCGTCTCCATGGATGAACCTAAAGGCCACAAGAAGAAACAAACAAAGAAAAAAGTCAACCAGTCACATCTCAAGAGGCGTCAGATGAAAAATAAACAGAGACAAATACCTCGACTTACACTGGCTTTATTATCCTCTGAAAACCCCTCCAACCACTTGTCTCCAATCACAACTCTGGCACACAGGATGAGCACCAATCCAGCGTTTAAATCACAGCAAACACTACTCAGCTCCCCTTCTCCCGCTGGAAAACATCCTTCACCTGCTCTTCCTGCTATACCTGCTGCCCACACAGCCTCCAAAAGACAAAACACACAGCCTGAAAGCGCAGAGGAAGCATTGACGGATGCGGCTAAACCAGCGAGAGCAGTGGTCAGAGCAGAAAATGAGAGGCTGCCACCGATTTCCTCCATCTCCTCCAACTCTCTGCGCAGCAAGAGTGGCAGTTCTCTCTACCGGCCTCCGTCTGGGACCTCCAACTCTCCGCTCGGCAACGTGTCTACATGCTCATCCTCAATCTCTCTGCCTGGATTATAAAAGAAAAACAAAAAGAATGCAGGCTCACTGTCATTAAAATAACAGGAATGTACTAACACCACAATAAGTGCTTTTAAATGATCATAATAAAGAGTCTTTAAATAATTTTGTGTTGTCTAGATTTGTTTTTCTGATTAACTAGATGTACTAAAAATCCCAAACTGTACATAAAAGACTGACATAATCAGTCACCACTGGTTTAAAAATGAAATTTTATTAATTTGGGCATCATAAGATCCATCCATAGGCAATTAGGGTTGATTGCATAGATACACCTGCTAATTAGGGCTGAATAATTTACAAATAAATTACTAGAGTATCAAAAGTAGAGCACAGATTGCTTGGAGCTACAATTAACTGCATAACTGCAATTGTTAGATAATTCCATTACAAATGCTCTATGAGGCACCAACACAACAAACAAGCCAAGAGGTAAAGTTCAAAGATGCTTAACTAGTGACCTGATTGGTACAAATCTAATATAATGGTCAGCCTCGGGGATTAACTTGCTTTTTGCAGCTCCCAATCAAGTGCTCATTCAAGGAACTGCAGCTACAAGATGGAGCAAAGCTTTCAGTACAGTTAAGAACTGTATATAGTAGATAAATCATACAGGAGGCAGCACAGTGGTGCAGTGGTTAGCACTGTTGCCTCACAGCAAAAAGGTCCTGAGTTTGAATCCGCCAGTTTAAATGATCTCCCCAGGTCTACGTGGAGTCTCTCCGGCACTCTGGCTTCCCCCTACATTCCAGTTAGTGAGTTTAAGTTAGCTGGTGATTCTAAATTGCCTGTAGGTGTAATTACCAGTGTGAATGGTTGTCTCCATGCATTAGCCCTGCAGCAGACTGGGGGCCTGTCCAGGGTGTACCCTACCTCTTGGCAAATAGCAGTTGGGATGGGCTCCAGCCCCCTCTGACCCAGAATTGGGTAAGTTGCTGTGATGGCTTTATGCATTTGGTGTAGGCAGGGTGGTCAAACTGGTCCAGAATAGTAGAGAAATTTTGGACACTCTGCATCATATTTTAGTAAATCAAAAGATCATGATGAACTAATCTAAGAGCCAATCTCTTTCTGGATCCAGAGAATTAATACATGTTGGAGGGAATTTTGAGTATTGTATAGAGAACAATTTCAAACTACTTGTTTTATCAAATTTGATCAAATTAGAGGAAGTACCGTATCCATTTTATTACTATCAAACTCGCGGGCTGCATCTGGCCCCACCCCTACTTCCGGCCCACGATTTGACGTAAAACATATAACAATTTTAACAATTTTTGGCCCTAAAGTTACTTTTAGGACATTTCGCTAACTCCGATTAATTAGAGGGTAAAAGCAAAAAGGCAAAAATGGCGAGTTTGAGACCGCCTTGTTGGTCCTTTCTTTTAGAAAAAATAAAAATAATTTAAACATGCCAAATTCATCTTGCCCGACAGTTTATAACCTGCAAGTCAGATCCACAGTGAGAGGGGAAAGAACTAATTTGAGATAAACTGAGGCCACAAGCCAGAGTACTCAACCAAACTCTGAGCAATTCTAATTTTTACCTTTTTTTTCTCCAGTAAAACACTCGTCATCTCCAACAATCCTAAAAAAATGTTATCTCATAGGAATAAACAACTCTTAATGACTCGAGTCACAGACTGTTGGGACTCTGTGATTAACCAAGAGATTAATCATAAAATAATCAGTCAGCCCCCACTCCCCACACAAACAGAGACAAACACACACACACAATCTGTTTTATAATGCTGTTTATTCTCACAATTGGTTACATTGATAAAGTGTACAAATCAGTGAGCAGTAAACGGAAGCAGACACATCCATCAGTGGGAAATGGAGTGTGTGTGTGTGTGTGTGTTGTTTCTGTGCAAGATTCAGAGATGCAAGAAGTCCACTGCTGCTACAATCTTCCTCCTCGTCCTCTCCTATCCTCAACGGTTCAGACGAGCAGTGGACTCCCAGCTCTCAGCACGCTGTACAAGGTGAAGATATAATCCTTTATCTGCTGATTTCTGCAAAGCGGAGCTTGTTGTAGCGTTGTGACTCAACCAGGGACTGAGACGATGACAGTCAGGAGACTTTACTTGCCCCAACTAATAAAATCAGTATATACCTTTTATAAAATAGAATAAATAAAATAAAAAATATTTCTGTTCAATACATACAGTCTCTCTTTCAACCATCCCAGAGCATGCAAGGCCTTTCATGACTTTTCATTTCTCCAGATCAAAAGAATGCATAGATAATTGCTAAGTTAAATTCAGCATCAACTTAACGGACAGCGGTGAACATTTCCAATCGCCTCTGTGTTCAGCATTTGCGCTCGTATTTTTCTTATCTACAATGTATATCAGTATTTTACACTTTGGCCATTTGGTGAGTTTTCCAAAATAAAGGCATTTCATTACAAGAAAATAACAGGGAAATAAAGACATTCAAAAAAAGAAAAAAATTAGCTTATAACAATGATTAATGCCAAATGTTACATTAAATGGGTATTATGTACACAAAAGGTTTTGTCATCTCGTTCACATTTCAGCATCCTTGAGACATAAGAAGGTGATACGGTTGAAGAAATCTCTGTTTCTTCATGTTCCCTGTGGAGCCCACAGACGAGGTGCAAGACAACATCACACAAGACAGAAATCACTGCGGGGGAAGACGCACAGCAAAGGCCCCGGGTCAGAGTCAAACCCGGGCCGCTGCATTTAGTCTTGCAGCATACGGTCGCCTCTTCAAGCTGTGAGCTAAACTGTCACCTGACTTGAGTCGTGATCACAACTTTAGTCTTTGTGATACAAAGTGACTATTTTTCTGTTTGCATCGTTACTCAAAGACACATTCGGCTGCTCCCTTATTCGCAACGGGTCACCAAAGCAGGTAGCGTCACGTTAATCAAATTTTTTTTTTTTTTAAACCACCGGATGTCCTTCCTGACACAAATCCTAAAGTGATCTGTCTCCTCCTGTGATTGAACTTGCCGACTTACTTACTTACTTACTTACCAAACCACAAGAATTCAAAGAACAGACGCAGTTTGACATTTTCAAGTTGAAAATTTATAGAAATTTTAAAAAGATGACTGAAATTTGTTTTTGCATGGTAATCTGGAAGTTTTTTAATTTTAAAGATTAAAAAAAAAAGGAAAAAAAGTAAATTTTGGACTTTAGCCTGGTTTTCACATGCTGCGTCACATATCAGCAAGAACTTCTGAAACGGTTTCACACAGACGCACATGAAAGCAGCTCCTCCTGCTAACCAGGAGGAGAAGTCGGAGGCTACGCTACTCCTTCTGGCAAAAAGTTCACACCCTCAGCAGAGAATGATCCACGATGATCGCATGGAATAAGGAAACTGTTCTTACACCATCGCACTGACTTTGTTAGTCCCGGTATTACTAATCAGGTACACGCAATGAAAAATGTACCATCATACTGCAGCAGGCTGAACTAGAGACGCACAGATCAGATTTGTGCTTTACAGTTTCCATGCGGGAGAGGACAGAGCTCTGATGTAGCAGCATCGTCTACGAAACAAATTGGGGAGTAAATCCAAGCTTGACAGGCTGTAATCGGGGGTTTACCAAATGGCCACTTACCAGAGTATCAGTCTGCTGCCCCACACCCAGGTGGGAGATATGTTTAGGACTTTAGCTAAAATAAAGGACTTCATCAGTTATTACCAAAAAAAATCCAGGCTTGTCATATATGTGATAATAAGAAGCTAGCAGTGTGAAACTGAGAAAGTGTGGACAAAACAGACACGGAGCAAGCGATTTTGTTACACTGATGAAATCAGACGCACAGTGAGTAAGCAAACAGGAGACGCGTTCAGCTTAACGCAGTCCTGGACAGATATCAGCCCATTAAAGTCCTGTTAGTCTGAGTCAACACATCTCTCTGCTTGGTTTCCCTAGCATCCATGGCTAAAGAGAAAATTGTCCTCTCTCTTTCTCGCCTCACAGTTCAGGTATCAACTGTGGACCAAAAAAAATAAATCATCACACCCATACCCAGGTATAAAAACACATTCCTCATGTCTTCTCTTCCTCCAAGCTTTTGCTTATGCCACCTATCCTCTTTATTAGCGTAAATGAAGTCTGATGGCCGATACTGAGGTGGGATTTAAAGGAATAATCAGTCACACTTCCTCCAACATGTGTGTCAAAGAGCAGCGGCATGCTGAAGTCTCCTGTGTTTGGAGCAGCACTGTACTGGTTCACCAGAGAGCTGGGAAGCAGAGGAGAGAGGGTCAGCGTCGTCTGCCCCCTTCTCTTCCTCCATTATGGCTATCGTCTGTCATTTCCCCGAGGGATGAGAAAAGGATAAAGACGTAAACAGGAAATGCATGAAGGATGTTTCAGGTGAAAGGTCACCACTCGTTCAGACCATCGTGGGCTGATTCTTACAAAGTTGATGAGAAACAAAGAACTAATAAGAAGGGATAAACAACTGGTGTGACTTCTGATCTCTCACCCCTTGAGTCTGAAAGCAGCAGCAGTGTATCGATATTGTATAGAATGATTCACATTTAGATTAAAAGTTCATGCAGGGTCAGGTGGTTGGAGGGTGTAGACTGAAAAAAATCTCTCTTTAGTCTGCAGCAGCTCCCTTCTTTATTCCAGTTATTGTCTACTGATATGAAACTCGGACACGATGGCTCCTTCCTTTCATCTGTTTAATGTTACGGTCTACTGAGGACGAGAGCGCTCTGACGAGGTGGGGGGGACCACAAAAGGACAACCAGGTGGATGACGGGGAGTGTGGCCAGGTGTGGAAGGTCATGCTGTCAGCACAGGCACAGACACAAATGCACAAAGCGCATGGCGAGATCAGCTGTTTGGGAGCAGCACACAGGAGCACATCCTACTACTTCAGTTTCTGCCCTCTTCTCCTTCGCTGCTTTGAGCTGAGGGGAATGAGACGTACTTCTATGTACACTTTCACCTTCATAGCCGTCACTCAGGCGTTCCTCTTCTGATGTGGGCCTGGCGCCTTTATTCTCACTTATTAGGAGGAAACAGAAATTAAATTGCCACTCAAGAGCTGATAAACTCTTGAGGTGAAATTCCAATTTGCTTCCAAAACAGTGAAGGAATCATGACCGGTTACCCCCCCAAACCATGGGGTTTTGCTGTGTTTCCATGGCTACTGGGGTCTGCGGTGGTGACGGGTTTTGGCAGCGATTCGTCAAGTTACCATGGTGACTTGCGGCTGTGGTAGAGAGCCGGCAGCATTTCACCATGGTTACTGCGGCAATTCTGTGACGGGTCTCTTCTGTTTGAGGGTGTCAATGAGGGACAGGACGCCTCGCTTCACGCTGGTCGAGACCCGACGGGACACCGAGTCGCCGGCGGGCGTCGAACCGCAGGCCTTCTGGGAGGGAGGTCGAGCCACCAAACACTTCTGATATCGCAGCTGAGCGAGAGAGAGAGAGAGAGAGAGAGAGAGAGAGAGAGAGAGAGAGAGAGGGAGAGAGGGAGGGAGAGGGAGAGAGGGAGGGAGAGGGAGAGAGGGATGGAGGGCAGAGGAGTGAGATGTATTGTAAATAATGGAGAGTTACAGCTGCTGAGTATACAACTGTGCAGGGCAGGGGTGGGTGTGTGTTTAGTGTGTGTGGGTGTGTGTGGGGTGTGTGTGTGTGTGTGCAGTTCAGTG
>VUQK01018786.1:5597-20923 GCA_015106715.1 Bujurquina vittata | reverse complement strand
TTCTCAGTCATCCAGGTCATCGTAGTCTCTGGAGCTTGAAAAAAGGCAACTGGACTTCTTTTTGTTAGTTGAAGACGTTTCGCCTCTCATCCGAAAGACCTTCACACCTTGGCACATGTGTTTAATCACATGAACCATAGAGGGTCACAAACACCTCCAGGGGACTATGCCCACAGGGGTTTAAATACCTGGGTCTCTCCACCATTTGTCTGAGAACTGAAGAAGCCTTTCGGATGAGAGGCGAAACGTCTTCAACTAACAAAAAGAAGTCCAGTTGCCTTTTTTCAAGCTCCAGAGACGAGTATGTAGAGCAGAACACTGGAAGCTATTTACTGTCAGCACCTGTATTATTCTGGAGCTCAATATCCTTCAAGGATATGAGTTGGTGCCAATGACTTCATGCATTTTCATCACCCGAGGCAGCAAGAGTTTAACAATGTTATTATGTCAGTATGTAGGCCCAACAACAAGCATGCCAGTTTGTCCTCAGTAACCTCCAGTTTATGAGGGATGAGGCTATTAAATCTGTTTGTTAACAAGCCTTTCAAGCTTTATCACAGTGCATCCAAATCACCCTGAAACATCCTGAAGTGCCTGTGTGAGTCTGTTGGTATGATGGTTAAGTGCCCTATGACAGCATGCCAAGTTACTAGTCACTTGGTGATGTCTTCATGATTTTATGGGCCAGAAATTTGAGCATACTTGCCTAGCCAACAGATGTCATTCCATGATCAAATTGATAAGCACAGTAAAAACATTTGGCTAATCTAATCCCTGTCTGGATTAGACAAGCCAATTAGATAAAAAGTGTATCAAAAAAAAAACAGATTTCAATGAAACCACCAGAATCCTTTTACATCGTTTTATATACAGAGACGATTAACTTGCTAGTGTGTGTCCCAAGGTATAACAGGTTTTTCTGTCTGCAGCTATATGTACTGGACAGAGTGGGGAGGTCGGCCATGGATAGCCAGAGCCTACATGGATGGCAGCACCATCATAACATTGGTGGATGAAGTGGGCCGTGCCAATGGACTGACCATTGACTATGTAGACCATCGTCTCTACTGGACTGACATGGACACAGGCATGATCGAAAGCACCAACATGCAAGGTTTGAACACACAGACACACTAAGCACTAAGCACTTACTACTAAGTACTGAATTATTAATTGGTCGTCAGTGTCACACATATGTCTGGTGTTGTGAACTTCACACTTACTGCTCAATGTTCAGTTCATATTCATGTTCAATTTTTTATACTTTTTTAATGAGCTACTCCCACTTATTCTTTTTATGTAGCACCACTTTCTACCAAACATGCAGCCTCTTAACAGTGTGTCATGATGCAGAAAAACTCCAAACCAGTTTACAGATGTAAAAGTCTACTTTACTTTACATTTAAACAGTCAGCAAAAATAAACATATCAAGAATGTAGCAAACAAAGGGCAAAGTCCAAAAACCAGTCCAAAAGGTCAGACAGAAGATTTGTTAGGGGAAAAAAAACAGTGAAAACTTTCCTGTGCAGAGTTTGCATGTTCTCTTTGTGCCTTGTTTATTGGTGAATAAACCAATAAATTGGCAATGCATGCATGGCAGGAAAACTTGCAAAGGCAGAAGGTGAAACTGACAGGACTGCAAAGTGATCAGGAATTAAACTGTGGGTTAAAAATCATGACAATCATCAATCACTTCCCAATATTTTCCAATACTGGCTTGATGGTCCCCCTCTGTGTCGACGCAAGGTCCAACGATGCAACATCACAAAAGACCATGATGGTGGTGGAGAATTTCACCCCGAGCAGACGTACCTGTTAACATGTGCTAATTTCCTTGTTCTGCCGTGAGAAGTAATTCAATGTTCTACACTTGTTCTGCATGACTTTTCACCCAGGTTGTGTCACACCCCACCTGTCATAAGTGGGGCACACTCCATTGTTTCATAAATCCTGCTCTAATCCATAGTGTAGTTCAGCAGTTGCTTGGCAAGCAAAATATCAGTGGTTTGATTCCAGCTGGAAGAACAAATCATCTTTTGGGGTTGCGTCAGGAAGGGCATCCAGTGTAAAACTCTGCCAAATCAAACATGCAGCACGACCTGCTGTGTAACTCCCTTTGAGAAGGGAGTAGCTGAAGCCATAATCAGGGTCCTTTAGATTACATGTAAAAATTTGAGTCAATTTGATTGACATTTTTTTTTGTTATTCTGATCATTTAAAAAGGCCATATTCTTAATTATATACACATTTTTTTGATATGGTGGATGTTAATTGATGTTTGGAGGCTACGTAAAGATGAAGTACTCTTGAGTAGATGTAAAGATGCTGTCATATCTTCTTCAGGCCTTCAAAGGGAGATCATAGTAGACGACCTTCCGCATCCTTTTGGTCTGACACAGTACCGGGATTTTATCTACTGGACTGATTTTAACCTGCGTAGGATTGAACGTGCAGACAAACGCAGTGGACTCAACCGCACTGTGGTGCTGCAGGTATGAAACCACTTTAATTCTATGAAGAATACATAAAATTTTCAATATATAAAATTTATTATGTAACCAAGACAACACAAACAAACCAAAACAACAGAGCAACACTACTGTAAAAAACAAAACTAAACGAAAAACCATCTGACCCTTTTATTTAGAACACGTCAAAGCCATAGTTTACATCCAACTATTCCAATCCACTTTCAGATCCACATCCCCAACAAAAATAAAAAAAACCACAAGCCCTTTCAAACACCTCATGTTTGCCCTTCAATATATTTAATATTGTTTTTAGTGGAAAATTTGACGTAGCCAGAGATTAATAATAACTATTGATTAAATGCAAAGAGGGGTATAAACACAAAGTGAAAAGAGATGAGCAAAGAAGAAACACTCAGTGCATCATGTAATGTTACTAAGGTAATGCCATCCAGAATGAGCATCTGGTTAGCCACCACATTTCTAAGGTTTATAGGTACAAAAACTTCAAAGAGGGACCGATTTTCTGTTTCATATTCTTTGTTAATTCAAAGGGGAAAAAATAAATATAATTTGTTTTACACGATGAAATTAATATGAAATGAAAATAAAATAAAATAACCACCTGTTTTTTAATGTTGGTTTTTAATATCTGGTTTTAAAACGAAAAACGATTGACCAAAAAGTATATGGAGCTTAAAAGGACACAATAACTTTTGTAGTTGAGAGATAGAAATCTTTAAAATGTTTCATGCCTCTTAGAGGTCTTTAAATGTGGTATCTGCTCCTGCTACAGTGAAAACTCTGTGGGGGTTACACTGAGAAAAGGTTTGATTCTTTTAAATAGTTTTTCTTTTAAACACTGTATTTTCTCACATCATATCAAACTATAATCATATGTTTAACAACTGGATTACCAGAGTGAGTTTTTCTCACTGTGTCAGAATACAAATACATGCATACAGATCACGTTAAGACAATAATATTCCATATATTCCCAATGAGGAAATACAAAATGTCATTTTTACCATTGTGCATAATGCTAGTGTATTTGTTATGTGGCATCACTAATCATTCTCTTAAATTAAAGTCAGCCCCTATATATTCAAGCTGGAAATGCTAAGCTTTACCACTGACACATCACTGTTTCCTCAGGGCCAGCTCGAGGTGATGCTGGACATCCTGGTGTTCCACTCCTCTCGTCAGGATGGCACTAATGAGTGCTCACATAACAACGGAAATTGTGCTCACCTCTGTCTGGCCACTCCAGCTGGTGCCCAATGCCGCTGTGCCTCCCACTACACCTTGAACCCAGATGGACGAAACTGTAGCTGTAAGTACAGAACTGCTGGGAATCAGCCAGGAAAGCAAGTATAGCAGGCTGAGAATGCAGGCTACTGGTTTGAATTTCAACATTCAATCTAAAATTCAGAAGGCTTCGTGTTTAGAGTCAGTGTTGACTTTTAGACTTGACTCATCTGGGAATTACATCAGTGCTGGTCAGATGCAGGAGATGAAGAGAGCCCGGTCTGGAGTTCTGAGAATGATAACAGGTGAAAGAGTTAATTTAAGAACACCACCTACGCTTCTCTAAAAAAATTGTAGGTGGTGTTGTGATAAATGCAGTTTAACAGTAAAATGCAATGCTGCTGTTTTGAAAAAAAAAACAAAAACAAATCCCCACCTTTGACATGTTGCCAGTTCGGGGCCAGCACCGTCATTCATGCTTGCATTTACATGTGGCCAGTTTAAACTCACCAATTAACATAATCCTTGAAAATATTATGCGAATCTTTTTGCTGTCAAAATTACACCTAAAATCAACATAAACCATCTTAGATGGTTTATGTGTTAGGTGTGTTAGGTGTTAGGTGTTTAGGTGTTTATTTAATCTGCATCCTGTCAGAATAACTTCATTTTGTTTGTTGTTTGTTGTTGTCCTTTTGTTGCTTCAAGTCTCAAGCAGAGAAATGGAACACTGTTCTTCCAAAAGATGGATTGCACTTACTCACGGGTCCAGAATCTCCCATAGGTGATCGGTTGAGTTGAGATATGCTGTGTATAAAGGTTATAGCGTCCAGTCGTGGAAAAAAAATTTTGAGAATGACACAAGTATTGGTTTTCACAAAGTTTGTGGCTTCAGGTTTTATGATGGGAATTTGCATATACTTAAGAATGTTTTGAAGAGTGAAATGCAAAATGAATTACATTTTCCCTCCAAAATTATTTCCACTTCATTTCAGCTTCATTTCAGTAGCTGTTGACATCATTTCAGTGATACTCTCATTAACACAAATGAGATTGTTGACGGGGACAAGGAATGGCAACAGGTAGGTGCAGACTGAGGTGAAGACTTTTGGAGGATGGCCTGGCATCAAGAAGGCCAGCAATGAAGGCACTTCTCTCCAGGAAAAACAAACCATGAATAAGAATGGTATCAAAACATCCCCCAGGAGCAACTTCTCCCAACCGCCCAAATACAGTTTGGTGAAGAACAGTGCTTTTTCCAGCGTGATGAAGAACTGTGCCATAAGGCAAAAGTGAAACTCCCCAGACCTCAGTTCCATTGAGATTACAGAAACCCACAAATTCTCAAGAGTATTTTGAAAGAATGGGCTGCTATCAGTCAGTATTTGAAACAGAAGTTGGTTGACAGCATGCCAGGGTGAATTTCAGATGTCTTGAAGAGGAAGGGCCAACTACTGCAACTACTGGCTCTTTGCATAAACAATGTAATTTTCAATAAAAGTCTTTGAAACTTATGACATGCTTGTCGTTATACTTGAGTATAGCACCGAAACATTTGAGCAGCAAACTTTGTGAAAACCAATACTTAAGTCATTCTCAAAACCTTTGGGCATGACTGTACAATTCACATCATTTTCTTCATCAAAGCATTCAGAGTCCTTGTGTGGATGGAACATTGTCACCTTTCTAGCTAGAATTTGTCCTACAACATAAAATCAGATCCCCTCGCTTCAGCTGTCAAAGGTTCATGTCCTTTGATTTGCCACCTTTCTGTTTGTTCTAGTAACACAAACATTCTTTAAAAAGGCTCTTATACCAGAAACAGATGAAGTCTGATTTTTAAAGGCACTCACAGTGTAGCTGTAATATATTATCATTGAAATGCTTTCCCTAGAGTTAATCTGCCATGCATTTATAAGTTAGGACCCAAGAACAAATGGAACAGAAATGACAGAAGGTAGAACGATTAACCCCAATTGCTTCTTGCTCAATAGCCAACATACCTCAGTTGTTTCTAAAGTCGGTGCCTCTCCACTGTGTGTGTGTGTGTGTGTTTATTTAGGCTTGGTGTTCTGGATTTTGACCCTGCATGTTTCTCTTTGTGTTTCACACTATGTGTTGAGCAAACTTCATCTTTCTTTTTGCCAGAGGGAACATAAATTCCTTTCACCAGGCTCACCCTTTTTCTTCATTTGTTCACCCTCTAACCCCTCCACCCCTCTCTGTTGCCTCTCTGTCTGCAGCTCCTTCAAGTTTCCTGCTCTTCAGTCAGAAGGCCAGTATCAGCAGGATGGTTTTAGGAGAACAGAGTCCTGACATCATCCTTCCCATCCATGTAATGAGAAATGTTCGAGCTGTCACCTATGACCCAGTGGACCAGCTGGTCTATTGGCTTGATGGACGACAGAACATACGCAGGGCCAGAGATGATGGGGCCATGGTACATCCACATTACCCTGCTAAAATACACACAGCATTTGAGACCATTAGGTGTTATTGAAGGAACATGTTACATCTTTTGTGGAGAAAAAAAGGAAAAATAATCAGTAATAACTGTAATAACACATAATAAAGACCTATAATTTCTTAAAGGGCTGTGTGGACTGCTGCTTTAGCAAAGGAGTTAATAAAGCTTCCTGTGACTTAAAGTGAATATCAAAATTGGTCGTCTTGACCTTGTGACTTTGCTGTGTTTGTTTTCAGTCATCAATGATAATGAGCAGCACTGCTCAACCAGTTGACAACCAGCTTCACGACCTGAGCCTGGATCCCTATAGTCGGAACATCTACTGGACTTGTGAGACAACCAACACCATCAACGTCCAGAGGATGGATGGCCACACTGTGGGTGTGGTCATCAAGGATGACACAGACAAGCCACGGGCTATTGTGGTCAACGCTGAGAAAGGGTGAGCTCATTTATGTTACAGTGGCTGTACTCGGCTCAGCTAAAATAAAAGATGAGTGACGAAATTCCTTACTTCTTACTACATTACTTACAAAGCCTAATCTTGATGCCATTTCTTGGTAAGTGCCTATTTCAGATACTAATTTTATTGGATCCCGGTGCAGTCTTTGATACTATTAACCGTAGCATGTTGCTTAATAGACTTGAGCTCTGGGCTAGTATCTCTGGATCTGTGTTAGTTTGGTTTTCATTTGTAGTTTTGCTGGCATCATTCAATCTTTTGAAGGCATTTATTATAATTTTTATGTCAGTGACATTCAGCTGTATATGTCTTTTAAGCCTCACCAGCTTCATAGTGAAAATTATAAATGATTTAGTATAACAACACTGGGTGGTATCTATTGCAGCGAGATATGCACTCTAATGGGTGCCCTTCAAGTTATTATTAATCTCTGGCTCTCTTCCACAATGATTTGTCCTGTCTCCCTCCCCTCACCCCCAATCAGTCGCTGCCCATCCCTGAGTCTGGTTCTGCTGGTGGTTCTTGTTAAAAGGGAGTTTATTTTTCCCATTGTTGCCAATTGCTTGCTCATAGGGGTCTTCTGATTTTTAGGAATGCTCTCTGTATTATTGTAGGGTCTTTACCTTACAATATGAAGCACCTTGAGATGACTTGTAGTGGTTTGGCATAATATAAATAAAACTGAATAGAATTTTATTCTGTTTTACCTTGGTTTATTTGCATTCGACTGTATTTTAATGTATTTAAGTTTTTTTATTATATTTTATTGTAAGTATCCAAATTTGTTATTTATTTATTTATTTTGTTGTACAGTACTTTGTGACTACATGACTCTGAAAGTGCTTTATAAATAAACTTTACAAACTTAGTTACTAAGTATCCAATAAAGAGTTGTACAGCAGAACATGACATTGTACCCTGGTGATGTGTGTCCCTTTCTGCAGGTATATGTATTTCACCACAGTGCAGGAGCGCTCAGCTAAGATTGAAGGTGCCAGTCTGGATGGGACAGAGAGGGAGTCTTTGTTTACCACTGGTCTCATCAGACCGGTAGCTCTGGCACTGGATAATAAGCTGGGAAAACTGTTCTGGGTGGATGCTGACCTCAAACGCATCGAGAGCAGCGACCTGACAGGTGAGTAACCATAAACAGAAGTAATTTATATTACAAAAAATTATGCAGATTTGGATGATAATAATAAAGAGCCATGCCAGACTAGAACTCAGATATTGCCTCACTGTAAAAATTCAAAAGAAAATTGAAATTGAAAAAGATTTGAAACATTGAAAGAGGCAGCAATTTATTTGCTCCTCAAACCCACTGTCTTTAGATTCAAATACAGATACACTATATTGGCAAAAGTATTCACTCATTTGCACCACTGCATCCAACGCTTTGCATTGTACCCTGGCATTGGTGATGTAAAGCTTGGATGCAGCTGCTCGGCCATTCCATGAAGCATCATTTTAAATGGCCTACCACTTTGTGGGTGAGTTTGCGATCATTACCAATCACTTCAACTTTGTTATAATACCACTAACAGCTGACTGTGGAATATTTAGTGGCAAGGACATTTCATGACTAGACTTGTTGCACAGGTGGCGTCCTATCTTGATAGTCTGGAATTCACTGAGCTCCTGAGAGCGACCCATTCTTTCACAAATATTTGTAGAAGCAGTCAGCTTGCCTAGGTGCTTGGTTTATACACCTGTGACCATGTAAGTGATTGGAACACCTGAATTCAATGATTTGGATGGGTGAGTGAACACTTTTGGCAATATAGTGTATGAGTGGAAACAAGTAATCCCAGACTGCATAGCCAAGTGCAAACATTAAACCTGACCCAAAAAGAATTTACTGAAGACATTCGACAGTCACAGATGGTAAATGGACTGGTTCTTATATAGTGCTTTTCTACCCGACATGAGCACTCAAAGCACTTTATACAGCATGTCTCTTTCACCCATTCACAGACACATTCATACAAGCACTTTCTATATCTAGATTAGATTAACTTTATTAATCCCTTTGGGAGGGTTCCGTCAGGGAAATTAAAGAGTTAATTTCCCTGACGGGAAATTAAATCTAAGTGCTTTCTATCATTCACATACAGTCACACTCTGATGAACGCACTGGGAGTAATTCAAGGGTTAGTTCAATTTATATAGCGCCAAATCACAACAAACATTCCCCTCAAGGTTCGTTATATATTGTAAGATAAAGACCGTACAATAATTACAGAGACCAACAGTCAAAACAAAAAAAATAATCAGAAGCAAGATGCGTTAAGCTATTTCTTTCCCTCCAAAATGAGTGAGAGACAGAAGAAACTCTTGCTGACCTACCCATAAACAACAGGTTGCCACACAAAAACTGTAAGTCCCAGTGACAAACATTTTACACTATGAGCACAAGAAGATGTTACTGAAGCAGGATATGTAAATTTTATGTCTATACTGCTAAAACTGAGAAATGGCAGTTTAAGAAATGGTTATGTTTTGGTTTTCCACAAAGAGGAAAAGTTAACATTGGAGTTAATGGCAGATGTGAAGGGTATTCCTGACACTCCCAGGCTCCTATTTTAAATTCTGTAAATGTCTGAGTTTTGGAAAGGTAATTTTTAGTGATATCCCAGCGACTAATTTCTTAGTTGACTAAACAAAAAAAAATTAGACTGACCGACTAGTCTAAAACTAAGACACAATCAGATATCAAGTAAAATTTTAGGACTGTTTAATGGACAATGTCAAAAACTGTCTAAGCAAAGACTGTTGAAACCATTAATTTTTATTCAATAATGAATCGAACTTTAAATGCTGCATAACTGTGCAGCACTGCGCACTCCACATTATGGTCCAACCAGACAACGAAGAGAAAACTTTAAAATAAATTAATGTTATCATTAAAATGTAAGAAAATAACATTCAAAAACACAATTAAACACAATTAAAACAAATAAATTGCACCTTAAAAGTGTGGCACATTGTGTCGCGCATTGTGAGTGATGCTCGTTGTTCTACAACGAGCATCACTCACAATTCATTACATGTATCTCATTCATGACCTGTATCTCCATAAAAGTAAAAAATGATAGTAAAACAATACAAACATCCATCCATCTTCTTCCGCTGATCCAGGGCCGGGTTGCGGGGTTGCAGCCTGGGCAGTGAAGCCCTGACTTCCCTCTCCTCCCAGCCCCCTCCTCCAGCTTACCCCTGATTTAGACTGATTTAGACTTCAGTGCTGGGTCTTTGTAGTGCTACTATGTTACCTACGTAAAACGCCGGCGGTGTTGCCGCATTTTTCCTTGTGCAGCTGCATTGCATATGTTGTGGCATTTTCTAAACTCTCAATTATTATCATCAGGAAAATCTATTTTCTTCTTCTTACGACGTCCTTCCATCTATCCCAGGAGCCAATCGTATTGTGCTACAGGATTCCAACATTCTCCAGCCTTTGGGGCTGACAGTGCTGGGTGATCATCTGTACTGGATTGACCGTCAACAGCAAATGATCGAAAGGGTGGACAAACTTACTGGAGATGGACGCACACGTATACAGGGACGGATATCGTACCTGACCTCCATCCACGCTGTGGAGCTGATGGACCCACAGGAGTTTGGTACAGATTTCTGGCTCAGTTACTCCCTTAAAAGTTCAAGCTACATTAAAATGGCTTAATGGTTTGGCCTTTTTAATAATGGCTGTTTCTTCTCTACAGCATCCCACCCGTGCTCTCGTGACAATGGGGGCTGTTCTCACATTTGCATTGCTAAGGGTGATGGAACACCTCGCTGCTCCTGTCCCATGCACCTGGTGTTACTGCAGGACCTGCTGCACTGTGGAGGTGAGCAACACAGTAACAGCACTGAAGTGCCTGCTGTTCATTTCTGGGAGTTTCGGAAGTATGAGGACATTCCAGGCTTTTTCATATAAAAGAGCTCTTTGAATTTTAGTTATACTAAAATGCAAGCAACAGAGAGGAAGCAATGGTGATTGTAAAAACTACTCTGACAGTGACAGAGATTATTTATTGGAAGTTGTCAAATAAAACACTGTTTAATATATACATTTGTGGACTGGTCATGTTGGCATGCTTGCTGTGTTTACAGCTTTTGTTTATGTTTGCACATTTTTTGTCCCTGTTGTCTATTTTTTCTCAGAGCCCCCTACCTGCTCAACAGAGCAATTCACCTGCTCCACAGGGGAGATTGACTGCATTCCTATGGCCTGGCGTTGCGATGGCTTTCCAGAATGTGAAGATGGCAGTGATGAAGACAACTGTCCTATCTGTTCTGCCTTCCAGTTCCAATGTGACAAAGGAGGCTGCATTGATGCTCAAAGGCGTTGCAATGGTGAACTGGACTGTGCTGATCACTCTGATGAGCGGGACTGTGAAAGTAGGTTTACACGTCACATATTAGCTCAGTTCTTGCACAGCTATTTGCAGATACATTATGCATTTAGCAGTTTGTTTGCTATTTCTACCACACAAATAGTAGCCCGAGCTTCCCTGTGGATTTATCTGATACACCACTCAAGTTTTACTACATTTAGATCAGCTCCTGAAGTAATATAAACATGTGAATTTAATATAGTTACAGATATATTTCTGCCCTGATTAAGACAAGTATAGTCTTAGAATTTAAGATCCTTCTCCAGTGAATAGATTAATCAGGCCGAAACCCTTTATTTACTGTGATCTGTGGATAATATTATCCCAATAGAGCACTTCTTTCTCAAACTGCAGACTTACTTGTGGTCCCTAGAGTTTCTAAAAGTAGAATGGGAGGCAGAGCCTTCAGCTATCAGGCCCTTCTTCTGTGGAACCAGGAGTTTCAATTCAGGGGACAGACACCGTCTCCATTGTTAGGAAAGTTTTAGGGTTAATCTTATTTTAAAGTAAAGCTTATAGTTAGGGCTGGATCACGTGATCCTGAACCATCCAGTTCAGGGTCACCATGATACACTGAGCATCTCTTCTTCACTCACCTCTTTTCGCTGTCAATGTGTGTATCACCTCTAGTAATTATTTACTCTGGCTCGCTCCCATTGTGTGTCTTTTGTCCTGTCTCCTTTGCTCTCTACTCTTTCCCCCCAACTGGTTGTGGCAGAAGGCTGCCCCTCCCTGAGCCGGGTACTGCCATAGATTTTTTCCTGTTGAAGGGAGTTTTTCCGCCCCACTGTTCCCAAATACTTCCTCATTGGGTGTCGTTGGAGCTTGTCAGGTCTTTACCTTACAATATAAAGCACCTTGAGGTGGCTGTTGTTACAAATAGGTACTATTTAAATTAAAATTAATTTAAATTAAATTGATAGTTAACACCATGATGGGGATGCTCTTCAAAATTGTCTCTCATGTAGTGTGCAGGCTTTAAAGTAAGACTGTTTATCTATTCAATACATTATGTAAATGTTTGAATTGAGGTATTGAAGTAACATCTCAAGCACAATCTTCTATTCACAACAAACTGAAAACTAGGTTAATAAAAATTCAGTTTAATAAAGTTTATTTTGATGGTTCATTTTATTGTCTTCATTTATTTGGAGCATTATTGGCCGTAACTGTAAATCTCTACATGCAGACTGTGTTTAGACTGAACTATCAGTAGAGTGTAATCATGAAAAATTAGAACACCATTCATGCAGCCACATTAAGCATGACCAAAAACATCCATTTACAAAAGAGACTCATTGCAGCCCTGCATTGTTATTTAAGTTCAGTTGACTGGTGCCAACACTAAACAGCTATTTTTACATTTCCGTACAGACTCAAACCACAGCTTAAAGATGCCTGCTTCGTATAATTGCTTACAGATTCAGTTGCATAAGTAAAGATAATTCTTTATATGGCATTGTTTCTGTACAAAGTCATTTGCTCTCTGTGTGTCATCAATAAAACGAATGGCCCAAAAGAAAAACTAAATTCATAACATATAAAAAGCCTGTTCTCTGGGTCTTATTGGTGACAAAACTTACCTATTTTTTTTTTATTTCAGCTGCCTTGTGTTGATTCTCCTGTCCAGTGCAATGGCTTTATGTGGCTATTTGCAATACAAATATGTTGCTATTTTGTTTTGCAATATCTCCCACTTCAATGTTCCGCTCTCTTATCTACCTCATACTCGTGTTACTCTCCGTAACAATTCATACCAAGCTTGGCCTAAGCATATAAAATCTCTAATCATTTGCCAGTTGCTCCCATCGTTCTTCTTCCTGTTGTGCATAAAGTGTGCAAAATAAGATTGATTTACACTGTTGGTAGAAACAAAGAATACCTCTGAAACTGGGGAAAAAGGAATCTTTTTTTAATGTATTGATGTGGATCTATGACACATATTACCATGTGTCCTCTTCTTCTCCAGCTATCTGCCCTCCCAACCAGTTCCGCTGTGGTGACAACCAGTGTATCACTAAGAAACAACAGTGTGACAATTACTCTGACTGTCCCGATGGATCAGACGAACTCGCCTGTGGTAAAAACGCTGAAATATTTAAACAGCAGAAACATAGCTGGTTTTTCTTTTTCTTTTTCTGTTTTCTTTTGAACTTCTGTTCTTAAACTATGTATTCTTTTTTTTCTTTTCTGTGTGCAGAGTATGTGTCTCCTCCTTCTAGTGGTATCCCCAACACTGGGCCCAACACCATTGGCCCCGTCATTGCTATCATCCTGCTCGTCTTCATGATCGGGGGAGCTTATTTTGTCTGCCAGCGTGTAGTGTGTCGACGTTACAAAGGTCCCAGTGGGACTTTTCCTCATGAGTACATCAGTGGGACACCCCATGTGCCTCTCAACTTCATCACCCCCAGCAGCTCTCAGCATGGCACCTTCCAAGGTAAGCTGAAACACACAGCAGGAGTGTTCTATTTACACTATTTCTCATCAGCATTTTTGTAATTACAGTGAATTGGTATTGTGTGCAGGTATCTCCTGTGGAAAGTCCATAATGAGTTCAGTCAGCCTGATGGGCAGCAGCAGCAGTGGAGCTCCTCTTTATGACAGGAACCATGTGACTGGGGCTTCATCCAGCAGCTCATCATCTACAAAGGGAGCCTTCTACCCTCAGGTACACACACACACACACCGTGCACATGCTGTTTATTGCTTCCTTTACAGTTAATTACTTACAGATTTATCCTGTTTTGTAGATCCTGAACCCTCCGCCATCCCCAGCCACTGATCGCTCTCTCTACAACACGGAGATCTTCTACTCCTCCAACAGTCCATCCACCACCAGATCATATAGGTCATACAGTCTTATCACTACCTGTCTGCATACAGTTTTACCAAGGGTTAACTCTGTTATTAGTTAGCTTTGGACTTGCTGCTTTATTACCCAATGCTTACTAAGTCATGCTTTTCAGTCACACTAGTCACAGATTTTTCATTTTAAATTTTGGTAGAAATCCCTTTTTTTTTTTTTCAATTAAACCTAGTTGAATTATATGCAAATATATACTCACCAGCCACTTCATTAGTTGCACCTTGTTAGTAGCAGGTTTGGCCCTGTTTTGCCTTCAGAACTGTTTTAGTTCTTCATGGGATAGATTCCGCATCACACAGTTACTCCAGATTTGTTGGCTACGTATCCATGAAGAGAATCACCCATTCCACGACATCCCGTAGGTCCTCTGTTGATTTGAGGTCTGGTGACTGTGGAGGCCACTTGAATACAGTGAAAGCATTGTCATGTTCAGGAAACCAATTTGAGATGATTTGAGATCTGTGAGATGGCACATTATCCTGCTGGAAGATGGGTACACTGTGATCATAAAGGGATGCACATGGTCAGCAACAGTACTCATGTAGGCTGTGGTGTTTAAATAATGCTCAGTTAACTCTAAAGGCCCAAAGTATGCCAAGAAAATGCCCTCTACACCACCAGCATCCTGACATGTTGATTTGAGGCAGCATGGAATTAATGTTGTTTCCACCAAATTCTGACCCCTACCATCTGAATCTTGCAGCAGTAATCGATCAGACCATGTAACATTTGTCCAATCTTTTGTTCTCCAATTTTAAGCAGTGCAAATTATAGCCTCAATTTCCTCTTTTTAGCTGACAATAGAAGCACATGGTGTCATCCTCTCCTGTTGTAGCTACTTTAAGTTTGACATGTTTTTACATCTATGAAACTGTTGCCTACACCTTCTACGTGATGCGCTCACATGTACTGTGACCAAATTAACTGACTACAGCGGAAGCATAAGGAATGTCCACATGTTGTGTGTTCAGTATGGCTGTGGGGTAAAGGAGACGAGTGGACCCGAATCGTGCTATTAAAATATGTGCACCAACATAGCATCTCTGTAGGATTCTCTGTAGGATGTTCTACCCAGGAGAACATGTTAGACAGCGCTCACCAACACCATCAAAAACTGAATGAGCTGAAGTCTTTTGTATCTACACTGTGATGAAAACTAACTTTGTGTCTTCTCTCCATCAGACCCTATCACCCAGTCCGTGGTGCTGTCCCACCTACCACTCCCTGCAGCACCGACGTCTGTGACAGCGACTATACCCCCCACCACCCAACGGCTGGCTTGGGGCTGTCAGTGGGTCGCTGGAAAGCCTCTGGCCATGGCAGCCACACCAAACACAAGTACTACATGGACCTTAACTCAGACTCTGACCCATACCCTCCACCTCCCACCCCCCACTCCCATCACATCTCACC